>OMLP01015193.1:6054-25813 GCA_900302685.1 Spondyliosoma cantharus | reverse complement strand
CCCCCCCCCCGTTCTCGCACAAGCTGTCATCCCATCACAGCAAATCACGTCTTTCGTTTTTGCTCCAACATTTTAATGCACCCCTCCTTCCCTCCCTCCCTCGCTCCTCGAGGTTAGACTGATGGGATTTAAGACACTAAAGACTGGATGGTTTATTTAAAAGTGCTCAGGGAAGATCTCTCACTCTTACCCTGCAGACTGACATTTCATTGCCCTCTTCTTTCCCCCCCATCTTGCTGTCCCCCCCGCGCTGCAACGAGACTTTGGGATCTGTTTGTGCCTGCGTTAAAGTGGATTTTGTTATGGTGCCTGGATCAGGGTGGGTGGCTGTGGGATGCTGGATGAGTTTCACAGGAAGAGTTCTGAAGAACGAGCTTTGAGAGCTGAAGGGCAGAGAGACAGAAGGACGGTAAAGAGGAGAGTCTTGTGCGAGGAGAGATATAGCGGTTGTGTGTTTACGGGCGACGTCTTCCTGAGGAGATTTCCACCCGTGCACTAAGTCATGAGGCGGGGGAGTGGAGGGAGGCGGTCATCTCTGTGCAGACAGCGATAGCGATGGTGAGACAGATGACGAGGGAGTGGAGCGAAGAGGGGGGACAGAAAAGGGGGAATTAGAAGAGATGCAGAACATGAAGGAGTGTGGTGAGAGTTTAAAAAGAAGAGCACGCCCATTCAGTAGCTCCACATGTGTAGAGTGCCAGCACAAAAGAGGCCTTTTAGTGTTATTAAACAATGGTGCAAGGCCAGGAGACAGAAATTAAAAGAGATGTTGCTTCCTTGACCTGAATAGACCCGGGCAGATGCTCAAAGACGACGTGTCATGGTTAACAGCTTCTTTTCTTCAATTTACCCCACAAGGCTCTCGGGCTCGGCCTCCGTCCGCCGCGCCGCACTTAAAAATGAATGCATTCACGTGACACACTTTGGTGATAACATCTCAATGGGGGTGTTCTCTGCTCAGTCACCCAGTAACATCAATTCCTATTTGCATAAAAACTCAGGCTCGAGCCTCCTCGCCCAGGATCGTGGGGATGTTCAACAATGTCATTTAGTACCTGGCATCTCGCGGAGCGGATCAAATCAATAAAAGCCATTTCCCTCGGAAGTCAATGGCCCCCGCTCTGGTTGTCAAGTTAATTCAATAAAAACCAGAGAGGAAACAAGGAGCGTGGAGGAATATGTTGGTGAGCTCTCACTTATGTGACACGGGGAACTAACGCGAAAGACGATGCGCAGGTAAGGCATGCGGGACGCCCTCGGTATTGATCGCGGCGGCCGGAGTACGATACGTGCTCAAGGATATGTGAGGTCGAAAGGCTCTTCTCTCCCTGTGTTACATGTCAGGAAGTCAGTGGAGAGGAATGGAGCGGCTCATCTGGGCCTTTTAAATCCCACATAACAAAAACGAGAACGAAACACACAGCTCCATCAGGCCTCTCTCACATCTCCCCATTAAAGCACTGGTATAGTACACAGGGTCTTTGTGCTCCTTCCACTACGGCAGATTGGTGGCTACAGACATTATTTGTTCTCTGAATAACAGGGTAAGTGGCTCGTCCATTGATTGGTCTATCTCCGGGCTTTTGGGCAACAGGGTATAACGCCAGACAGACAGGAGACTAGCCCCCTACTGTGGCTGTTGACAGAGGCTGCCATTAAAAAACACTGAGAAAAGGACAAACAACGAGGCGGCGAGGAAAAAATGCCCGGCTTGGTTTCACCACAATTTGTCCACCAACACTCTCATCCTGCTGGAATATGCACACAAACACTCAAGTTTTAACTTTACTCCAAAAATGATAAGACACTTTAGGGAATAGTCCAATTTTTGCACAAAAAGGAAAATTTCTCCTTTGGATACTCTTACAGAGTTGTATCCTCAATCTGTGACGTTCAGTGAGTTCCAGGAGCTACTTCGTGATGAAGCCGTTTGAATCCGTAAAAGAACCAGCTTGGTCCACACTTTGCAGGAGGGACTCTGAACAGCCCTGAGAGAATGTAAATGTGATGCATTCAGAATGTGTAGGTGGGCTCACCACAAGCTGTAGCACAGTAACAAACCCCCCTAAAAGACACAACGTGGCCCCAGGATGCACTTCTTTCTGGACAACAGTGGCTACTGTCAGTGGAGAAACTGGTATCGCAGCATTCTGGTATAGTATAGAGTATAGAAACTCAAGTTCCTGCTGTCGGACTGTGATTGACACAAATACAGTAAGAGACAGTCCTGTCAGTGTTTGTTATCGAGGAAGTAACATAATTAACTTTGTTTTTAATGGTTCCATCCTGCCCTCACAGGAAGTCATCTCACACTGGGAAGAAACGAAACCCCCCCGTGGGGAACTAAGTGAATGGAGTCTGTAAGTCACATAGCGGCCATTTTTCCTCCAAATCCATAGCTGCTCAGCGTGGGAAACTTGGATGCTAGTATAATGTGCTGGTTGAAAATCATATAACCGTTGGTAATCTGTTAATCTGGTGAAGCTTTTGTCATTTTACAGCTTCCCAATGGATCATCAACTAAAAAAAAACGACGGATAGCGAAAATCTGGAGGCACAAATGTCTCCAACTTGTGTGTTGATATTTCTGAAGTGATTTACACTTTTCTTAATCATATCGCACCAACATTTTTGTATCAAACATGAACATTAGCTAGGATGTGGTTGAATGTTAACGTTGGCTGTTGTCTAACGGGAGCTAATCGTTTAAAAAGACCTGTGGTCCTTACCTTGAAATATGGTCCTCCGGATTAAAGTAGCGGTTGTCTTTACAGTTCAACACACTATATGATGGTGCAAATGCCTGATACATACATGATAATGGCAATAAGTAATCTGCAAATTAGTTTGAACCGCAAAATGAAGGCTATGGGTTCATTGACAGCTGGTCAGAGAACAGCAGGTAGCAGCAGCTGATGTTCTGTCTCGTTCCCGTCTGAACATACACTACGAGTGCCACGACGTGACATTTAACATCTATGTTTTTGTCAGGCTGATGATTTATCTGCTGTCAAACTGTTATAAAATAATTCACTCTGCTGCTAAACTCTTGACGCTTTGCCACACTGTCTCTCTGCGGCCAGTTATCTGCAGCGATATGAGAAGAAAACACAAAACAAAAAACTAATTACAAAGTGGCAGCTGTTCAGTTCAGAAGGATTAGTCCAAGTAAAACCTCACACAAAGAGATTATTTTAAAAAATGAATAGATAAAACGCAACGTCCGATCATTGTTAACACTGTGAGAAGTACCCCTAAAGATTTTGGCACACATGAATGCGGAGAGCATGTGTTGCTCTGTTTAGTGCACATGGCAATTAGAAGTGATGCAACGCTCCGGGCCTGGATTGATCCTGCAACAACAACCTGCCTGTTTATTGACAGATCTCCGGGGTTACACAGCCGCACACATGCCCCGAGGCCACTTCATCAGGCCCCGGCTTTCTCTCTGTGTCTCTCGCTCTCCCATGCCCCCTGTTCTTTGTGACTATGTGAGAAACAGCGCTGTTCAATATTCCCCTCGCCAATGTCAGGCTTGGTTTTCCCATCAACAAAGAGGTCCGGCCTCAGAGCACAGAGGCTGTTCTTATTTAAGTCTAGCGCTAGCGACAGTCTGATTAAGATCTACCTTGCTTCTAGAGCTATGGATTTGACTCCTTTCAAATTTAATGCGACGTCTGAAAATAACTCGGCGCGTTAATATGATGTGCAAATTGCATTTCTGACACAAACAAAAGGCAATAATCAAAGTGTGTTTCAAAAATCAAACATAAACTGTGCGAGAATCAAATCCAACTGAGCCAAGAGTTGTGAGATGATCAGTCTACAGCAGTTTAAGCAGATTATCCAAATTGGAAGTGAACATGTCAGTGGTTATCTCTAATCTCTAAAAATACAGCAGTTCCAAGCTGAAACTTTAAAGTTTTACATTTTCTCTTGCTGATATACGTTTGGCTAACCTGACAATTTGTCCGACCCCAGAGCAGCCGAACCTTCTCTCTCTTAGGGCCAAACTAAAACTTAATGAAGAGCCACTGGCCAAAGTTAGACACCTATTGTGATTGTAATTGTATTGTTAAAATGCACAATGGTACTAGGGTCCCAAGACCTCTTAGCTGCATCACCAAAAAAATCAGCAAAATCATTATTATAACTCTGTATTCAACATTTTCTTTTACAAAATGAGACAACTCCCAGTCCGGCAGGCCCCCATCAGGAAACACTGGAGCTAAAAACTGACAAGCTAAGACAATAAAATAAGACGGAAAGCATAGCGGCTAAAAACATGGAGGACTAAAACAGTAAGAAGGATAAAGGCATAGCATAAAAGTGACTTTTAAAAGTTAAAGTCAATCCTGAAACGCACGGGGAGCCAATGCAGCGATTTTAAAACCGGTGTAATGTGCAGGTCAACTCTTGGCAGCGCTGGTCAAGTGGCCACACTGTCATTTTATAGTTTCCTTTATAGCACTTATAGTACTAGCTGAGCGAAGTACAAATATTTTGACATTTTCAAAATCTGTCTCAGTATGAGGCTTTAGAACACATTTTTCTTAACATTCAAACATTTTGATTATTTAACTTTGCCTATCAATGTATATGTTGACGATGTTCTGACAGTTTCTAAAGCAAATTTTGCGTCGCCATCTTGAACAGAAAAAAAATCAATTATAGTCA
This sequence comes from Spondyliosoma cantharus, assembly GCA_900302685.1. Taxonomy (NCBI): domain Eukaryota; kingdom Metazoa; phylum Chordata; class Actinopteri; order Spariformes; family Sparidae; genus Spondyliosoma; species Spondyliosoma cantharus. The sequence goes on along the minus strand of OMLP01015193.1, from coordinate 21,136 downwards.
TCATTGATGGGCTACACTTGTATTTACACATCCCTGAACCAAAACGTGATTATAATTATCCTCTTGTGTTCCTTCTGTCACTTTTTGTTTGTGTCTGAACTACAGTTTGATGATGCTGTGACGCAATGATGGTCAGAACCATAACAATTACAAACAATTTGTACTAAACTGGAACAGAGTGCAGTGATGTCACGTCACGACTCCTAGCATACCAAATGTGCATTGTAATGAACACTGATGAAGCAGAGATGAAGACATACGGTAGCTCTGTTTACACATAACTCAAGTCCTACTCGGCCAAACATTCTCCATCTGCAGCCAACATGGTCGCGAAAAAAACACCAGGTACGGCTGAACGACAGCTGTCAGGCCTGAATGCCGTTATCGGAAAAAGGAAAAAGAAAATGAGAGAATTGATAAGAGGTGAGGATGGGGGTGAAAAAAGGTTAAATAAAAAAAAAAAAAGGAAGGAAGGAAGGAAGTAGAAGGCGTGAACAAAGACAGAGGGGAAAGAGAGGTAAGCTCGCAGTAAGAGAAAGAGCGCATAAATGAATTTTAGAGTCGGAGAGAGAGATGACACGGGGAGATAAAAACGAAAAATAGAGGGTTGGATTGGAAAGGCTGGAGACAAATGGAAAGATAGTGGAAAGGCAGCCTCGCCAGCAGTGTGGTAATGCCTTGCTCTCTCGCTGAAACAGTTTGGCTCATGACAAGATAAGGACAGCCATCACAACCTGAGCCTCCATTTTTACTCGTCCCGAGTGGCGACTGAATAACACCTCCTCCAACTCACCGCATCTTCTATCGGGAGCTGCTATTGTTTGAATCACACACACGTACACACACGCACACACGCACACACACACACACACACACACACACACACACACACACAAACACAGACAGACACAAATGATTAGCTGTTACAGTGGCATTAAATGGAATTTAAAGAGCGTTGCGAAAGGACAGACACAGTTCATCACTTGAGCGTTCCTGAATTAGACTGCCGGCTTTATGAGTCTGAGGCCGTAATGGCTGCTTCATTACTCTTTCTTTTCCCCTCTCTTCTTACAGTACAGACTTCTGACCGCAGAGGAGAGAGGACTGGACTGGACTAGACTGTTTAAGGCTATATGTCAAAGCCTCTCCGAGCTTTGAAATGGCTGCCCAGTGCTAATCAGAATGAGTCATGCTGTGGAAAATCTGTCTGAGATAAAAAAAAAGAAAAGAAAAAACAGTGACGGCACGGAGGCACAAAGGGATGAAGGAAGTAGCAACAGAGGTTTAAATAAGCAAACATTCAGCTATTTAGTTGTTCATTAACCTCTCCACCCCTCGCTCTTTATGATTTGATGATTTGATTGATTTGATTTGACTCTCCATCCTTATAGTCAGGCCACACGGCATCCCTCAATATCAACGGGCACTATGGCAACAAGACATGGACTCTGGCAAAATTTTAGTTAATGTGGGAATCAACATGCGAGTGTGACTGTCTCTCTTTGAACACATTAATGCCTTTTTCATCATGTACGCACAAAGGAATCTGCTCGTCTTTGCAAAAAAAATATGGTGCTCGGGGCTTGGTGATGCAGTGACTACATGCACTGGTGACATGGTGAACTAGCGAGCCAACCGGGTATATGGTAGCCCCCAGAATGAGCGCCAGGCTATTAGACAGTTTTCGTGCCGAGCCGTGTAATTACATCGTCACGTGATGCAACCGACCCAAAAACACTTGCCATAAGCTTACATTGTGAAAGAAGCAACTGTAGAAACGGTGGATACATTTTTTGGAGCATCACAACCCTGCAAACTCGTTTCACTGTCATAACTGGAGCCATTCAGAAAGTCTAGAAGAGCTACACGATTAATTCATTTCATCTCCGTTAAAGTCAGCCGGGTGCTAAACCGAAAGTTAACCAGCGGAAGAGTGTGCACGCGCTATGGGCCGCACAACACAGTAAGTCGAGCAATTTTGGCTTCAAAACGCAAAAGCTTTCATAGGAATGAATGAGGCTCCACCTCCAACGCTGTGTCCAGATTTAACGTAATGTCCATGGCTAGTGGTCGTCACAATGTCTCTCTTTGCTTCTTTCCACTTTCTCGGTACTGTGCCGGTTATTTCCACCAGGTAATTTGTCCGCATTTGTTTGAATTTAAAGTTATCGGGTCAGACAACGGCTAGCAGTTAGCTCGGTCAATAACAGAACGAGAAGTGTACATTATTTAATTCCAAATACATGTTTGTACAATTGATTCCCGTTTCAAAAATGCATGAAACCCATCACTCATGTGTATTGTTGCTAATGTTAGCTCACAGCTACTGTACAGTGAAGTAATCAGGCTGTGAGAAAAAAAACAGATTAGCAAAAACACTTCCTTCACTTGTGGTGAACACACCATTAAACAGCCACATAGCTGACAAAAATCCATCCATCTGTAAGTGTTCACGTTTTAAAGTTTTGTTCGCGCTACATTTAGTCTTGTTTGTTGATTTCCCTACCCTGGAGGCAGCAACGTTTGAACCAATGAAACATGCAAAATTGGTGGATTCAACTGGGTTTGAACATTGTGGGAAACATTTGGGATAATGTAAGTACACAACTCAACAAAACAGAATTAATACATATTATATCTTTAAATAAAACCAGGCCGCACAATACAGCCAAAGAACTGTGATCCACAAGCTTTGTTAGCTTGTTGGCTCGTTGGCTTTTACGGGTGGAAAATAGCAACTTACTAAAACCCAGTGCAATGCATCTCTCCTCGTTATAAACAGGGTTAATGCTTTATTGTGCACTGTCCCTGTTCAAATAAAGAAATAATAAATGACCAGTTCCTGTCTCCGAACTGTCCAGAAACCAAACCTCTCTTGTGGAGCAATTCATACTTCAGAGATAGTTTAAAAAACTGTATGACAGTTTCTTTTGTATTTGCCTCTCCGGCTCTCTTTCTCTCAAAGGTCAACACTGTTGTTCACAACAGAAAAGAGTACTCCACAAGTGAGTCTATTGATTGTGAATCAATAGATTGTGAAAATGAATTGATTTAACCCCAAAACTTTGTCATTTTAAATGCTGGTGTGACCAGGCCTTTATACTGAGGTTAATCAATCTTACATTATGCTTCTACATTTGTATTTAACATTAATAAATGAAACCCACGATTGTGATGATATCATAGTGAGTAATTAAATTGACTTGTTCTTCTTACAGTGTTTGTTAATTCTATTAATTCAATGTACCTTTGTTGCTCCATTATACAAATGACACACTCAATTTCACACAAAGGCTGGTCAGTATATCTCTTGTTATGCTATGAAGCAGGGAAACATGCACAAAGTCAGAGGAGAATAAGTCAACCTTTGTATATTCAGCTCCCATCAGCTTTTTTTTCTCCAGATACGAACCACCGTCTAGCCAGAGCTGATGTCGGCCTCGGGGTATGTTTCCCTGTGAATGCATCCACTCAAAGTATCGTAGCTGTTAATGATAGCAAACTTCCCACGCAGAAGTTGAGCTCTCTCATCATACAATAAAACTTATCTGAGAGGATGTGAAAACAAACACCAAAAAAAGCCAAGAGTCAGAGCATTTTCATTTTGATTTGTAGTGAGCAGAGGCTGTGATGCCTGTGAAGACAGCAAAACACTGAGGGCCAAAATCCATAACCAATCACAAGTAAAGCAGGAAGTTAGGCTTTGACTGAAGTTGCTCTTTGCTGCGGTGGCTGGTTGACTCGTCGAGCTGAGCTTCAGCTCCCCAGAGGGACCGAGGAGGCTGCCTCATTTATTCTCAAGCCATGATGAGTGAAGCGCTTTGAAGGAGGTTTGAGTAATGAGGGCAATGCCATGTAACCTGGCAAGTTGCTACACAAGAGGATGCCAAGAAAAACAGAGCTTGCTGTCTTGGGGGGGCAGACCGTGAGAGGAGATGATGCTTAGAACGCACAAAACATTTGCTCGCGTGATACCAAAAATATGTTTGGTTTTAGCTTCCAGTGGTGTTAATATGCAGTCGCTGCTGAAAGCGGAGAGCTGACCAGATGTTTGGATGCATTTTCTATTAGCTGGTCTTCGTGTAAGTGGGAGGGGAGCTGGTTAGTCCAAAAGCACCAGATGCTGTTTATAGTGATCAAAGATTGCAAGAAAGAAACAAGACGAGGAGACAGGTTGGACATACAGGGAGGCTCAGATTCGTTTTTCCGGCATCAACTCGTCTTGATTTGATCAAACGCAGGCAAGTGACGTCTGACGAGCAGATCAAGACATGTAAAATTACTATTCAAGCAAGTACACCGTTGGCATCTGTCCCGCCTGATCATATGAGAAAACACCTGTGCGAATACAGTGGTCGAAATATAGATTCTAATGCTAAAATAGATTTAAAGAACCACTCCAGGTGCTCTCCGGCAGACATCTCATCAGAAGGACACTTCAGAAAGGACGCACTGACAGGAGACGAAAACTGCAGAGGAAAACATTTTCATGCCTCCACACCTGCGACAGCTGGGTTAGGGTTACATTCATCCGTCAATCCGTCCACTCAAACTCAAGGACGAACTGATCAGAATTTGGTAGTCAAAAGTCACCGTGAACTAATTTTTTGACCAAATCTCAAGAATTCATGAGCTAATATGACAAAAATTTCACACAAATGTCAACTAGAGTAAAAATGATGAAGTGATGACATTCAGCGTGGCATCCTAATGTTCTGCAAAGACGTTTTTCTGGCCATTATTCAACACATTAACACAGGAACAGAAGGGCAGTTTGTGACCATATTTCACATTTGGTCAGATGCTAAATTGGTGACGCCCACCGTGGTGACAGCTCTTCTGTAATGCCAGGTTTCAGAATTTGTCACTTCTGTGCAGCGACATTCATACAGTGTTTGAAGCACTGTAGTCGACCACAGGCTCATTGGTTTTGATGATATTGACCTTCAGGTGATGTGATGACGCTCTCTATCAAGTCCTCTGTGCTCATCTGTGAATAAAGTGAAAACAGCACGGCGCTCACTGGGAGCTATTCACTGGAAGATGATAACTTCCATTTTTGCAAAAAATATACACTAACACCCTCTATTAAAGGCAACACAAGGCTGTAACTCTCGACATATAAGCATTTCAAGTGGTTACCGCATTCCTTTCATTCCCCTAGCTCACTTTTTCATCCGTTGTCAGCAGGTGTCATTGATTGTTATCACGGAACGCAGCTTTTAGATTCGAGAGAGCCCGGGGGGAATGGGGAGGATAACCTTTCAGCCTGACAATGATTTATAAATCTTTATTTTTACACCGCATTAGTCTAAGAGCAAAACTACTCAGGGGTGGAGCAAAGATTTTGAGTGTGGGGGGGTTCGGAGGGTGGAGACGTGAGCACCACCACCGCCTGTTTTCAGCCCCCCATTCAACATATCGTAGTGTTAAGCAATGACCTTTGGGTTTCTTTCTCACTTGTTTCTAACAATCGCTTACCGGACTATGTAACACATTAACTAAGGCCACAGATATAAGGTGGGTGGAATTCTTTGGTACATGATAGAAGTTGGCCCGCAGCAGCTTCCACGGACAAATCACATCACACCACAACGAGAAAATTCTGGAAGCCGTGTTTCTGGACGCAGGCATGTAAGGTGCTTCAACTGTTTACTCTACCCTGGCCTGCTGGTGATTGGCTGGATCAATCAACCTAACTTGACCATTGGGTTCTCATGAGTCATGATTTAATTTGATACCTCAAGGTAATGTGTGTGTGTGTGTGTGTGTGTGTGTGTGGCCTCGCAAAATAAACGAGTCCGACACATCTTAACGACGAGTCCCCGCTTGATGTGCGCTTTGAAAGTCAATTACGAAAAGCAGGTAAAAAGTAATTGAACTGGAAACGCGGTTGAAAGCTAATTTCCTTTTTATGCTTCACCTGGATGGAGAGACAGGCTGGGATTTTTTTTTAATCTGGGAGAGTGTGTGCGCCGGGGAGTGTGTGTGTATGTGTGTGTTTGCGATGAGTATGACAGCGCCTCCACCCCACTTTTATAGCCTTTTATTGGACAGGAGCCTAGCAGCCTCCTGTGCCTCCTGGTGTAAAAGTGTAATCAGACATGGCATCAATTAACAGTACCGGCGCAGGCAGTCCATCAGAAAGGCCTTTGACTGTGTGCTTGGCTCAGAAGTCAAGGCTGCTAAGGAGGAGGAGGAGGGGGGAACATGTGGGAGGACGTGTGAGAGGCCCATATGTTCAGAGGCAGAGACAGTAGGTGTGGGTGTGGGTGTGCGATCCCCTTTGGTTGTATGAAACTGGGAGAAGAAGAAAAAAAAGAATCCTGCTATGCTGTCAAATCTGACCCTTCCCCTCCCAACTCCAATCTTGTATTAAGTTGATGAAAAAAACTTGAAAGAAAGCGAGACCTCCAAATCTCTTCAGGGGAGGGAAGAAAAATGAGACACCAGACCCTCCTGACGGGGGGATGAGACGTGTCGAACAAGTGACCGCGGCGAGAAGCGGTGGCGCAGGGGGTGTGGGAGGCGGGAGGTGAGGAAAAAGATGAGGAGTAACAGACGGGGAGAGAAGGAGGGAGAACAAAAGAGAGTCAGGCGAGGGCGGAGAGGGAGAGAAAAAGAAGGGAGGTGGAGGGGGGGGAAAAAAGAGGGCGAGAACAGACAGCAGGGTTTTGGCACTCCGGCGCGCTGGCACCTTGGCGCCGGTCCAGGCGCTGGTCTGCGTGGGCAGCAAGTAACGATTGATGCAGACGGATCGCGAGGCTTTCCCACCGCGCTGCTGGTGTCACGTGAAACGCGAGTACGCCAACGCATCTCACACTCTCAACCCATCCGCAGCCACAGGAACCTCAAAGCGGGGCAGTCGTCGTACGTCACCGTCTGTTTTTCTGTCCATCTTTCCCCGTCTTTCCTTCCCCTCGCAATTTTGTTCATCTGTTCTGCCAGTCTCTTAACAGGTCTCTATTGATCATCCTATTTCCTCTTTATCTTTAATCAAAAGGCTGGGAAACTCTGTTGTTTAATTGATGAGTCTCTGCAAAGGGCCCACTCGCTGGCTCCCACAGAACCCGCTCTCATTCATAATTAATAAACCTACTGCTAATTATCCAAAGCGCAGCTAGCTCCACGCCATGCACGTCCTATATATGAAGGGAGGAGGAGAGAGGAGAAAGGAGACAGCGAGGAGGAAAAAAAAAATGGCAGGGTGGAGATGTGGGATTTTTGCCGAAAAAAAGGATGGAAAGAAGCAGGCAGGATTTTTTTATTTTTTAGGTGAGAGGGAGGAGGAGAGGATGAGACCTGTCACCTGTGGCAACCATCCACATCCAATCTATCTCCATTTCATCATCTCTCTCATCTCCATCACTTCACACACTTCCTCTCGCGCTTTTCATCTCCTTATTAAAGTGCTCCAACTTTTATGGGCTCGGGGAAAACAGAAGAGGGAGAGAGACAGGGGAGGTGGCTGCAAAAGACAGGGCCCGACGATAGCGAGGCATGAAAACGCGATTGATTTGAGAGGGAATAATGCATCAGAGGGGTTATATATTTATTTATCCTCACATGTGTGTCGACGCCAAATTTTCCTTCCTCTTCGGTATTAACTTTTGAGATGTTTCAGAAAGTGTTTTCAGGCACCGCCGAGAGTTGGAGGGCGGATAGTTTGGGCTCAGATGGTTGGAGCGGCTGTCTCCATTACGGGCCCATCTGGAGGTGGATTGACCTGTCTGCCTACCTACCACAGCCTAATGCCGATTGATAAATGGGTGGCGAGGAGCGCTGGCTGTGGCCGAGGAGAGGCTGCCGGGCGGGGAAACTCGGACGGTGCATCGTGCTCGGATACAGAACCTGAGTTACCGACGCATCTGCAAAAGAGGCGTGAGGTGGAAGTTTGGCTTTGCGGATGGAAAATATTTACATAAAGAAATCTATGGCAAGCTTTAAATCTTGATTGCGTGGACCTTGGGGACTTTAAATCAATACAGCAAACAGAATCAAACCCATGCACTCTCACGCACACTGGATAAACTCCAGCGCTCCACTCTATTAATTGGTTTCTCATGTCTTTTATACCAGCAGATGTATCTATTTATCTAATTTGAGGCAAATCTAATAGTGTGCTTATGCCGGCCACAAACACATTATAGGATTTACTTGTTTTCCTCCTGCCTATAAAACTCCTTTTTATGATGCGCAACTCAACTTCGGGATTATTTTAACAAGCTAAAATACATGATTATTAAATTAGATTGTGGGATGCTGCAAGAATGTTTTGCGCACAGCTCTCAGCGCCAACTCGTACTGTTCACACCAGGCTTTTCTCATATCCTTTCCCCCTCCTTCAAACTCGCTCTTGCCTGCAGCCTTTACTCCATCTCTTCCTTTTTCTTTTTTTTTTTTTAAAGCTCCTCGCTCCCTCTTCTCGGGGAACAAAAAAAAAAATGTTGGGAGAGTGATGAGCTAATGTGATGGGAAGCGAGTGCACTAGAAAAAAAAACTCAAGCTCATCCATATTCATTGACATGTTGCCGAAGATGAGAAAAGTGTCGGGAAGGAGCGCAAACGCGTCATGTGTGCACTTTTGTAACAGCTGACTCTTTCTTCTTTTTTCACTACTTCTCACGAGATTAAATCATAAACCCACTGGCAGACACAACTCTTCTTCACTGGCCCTCTTCCATTTCTGCTGTTGCCACGGGCAGGTTGGACCTCTACTAGCCTTTATATCCCCAAACTCCTCCACACTCCTTCCTCTCTCTGTTTCTGTCTGCTGCCTGATGTAATTTACCCCCGCCACCAATCGGCATCATTTCCACTGCCTCTCTTTACCCAGGATGCAAAGTGTCTTCACTGGAACCCCCCTCCAGTGGTGGTGACCTTGGCTTTCTGAACTGAAATAGAAGACGGATAAAAAATCACTGACCGCCTCCCAACCCCAACAATCCCACCAATCACTGCAGCCGGCCCCTTCCTCTCAAATTACACTCTAATGGTTTAAATGGTGCTTTCTGAGGGCAGACTGGGGGCCAAGGGGGGTTGAAGGGTCCAGCTGACAATTTATGACTCAACTAAAGGTCATCTATGAACCCCGCCGCTTCACTTCTGAACTTTCACTTAGCAACAGTAAACACAGCACAACTTGTGCAGCGGTTTCCTGAAATCTATTCCAGCAAATTCCTCCCTCACAAGCATGAAGACAAGTTTTCGGAGCGCTGCCATATACATCAAACGGGGGAAATTATTCGTCTGTTGCAATCTGCAGCCAACAGGCAGGGCCAGATAAAATGGTATCTCCTATGACATGCTGCATTCCCGACTGACTCATTCGCCGTTTGGCAACGAAAATAGAAACATAAAAATGCACAAATCAAACCAGCGAGTGCATGAAAAAGTCATTTATAAACTCGGCTGTAAAAATAGTGCTCCTTCTCTGTGAAATCGAAAAAAAAGGAGCCCAAGTTGAAGTTTACCCTCTCCTTCCGCTCCACGGGGTGTTTGCAGATGGTGCAGGCGGTGTTATTTCATTATGACAGAGCCAATACATTATAATTATCAGTGGTATTTGCTTTCCTGCCTTGGGTTACATTCAGCGAGGGGGGCTCACCTTCTGTTTTCACACTCTGAAGCCGCCCTGACACCTGAGCGACTCTGATTCATGTTGGTCTTAATGTCACAGCTGAAGCACTGACCCTTAAATGAACTGCTTAATTTGACTGTATAATTAATCCTATTTAAGTACAGCAAAATGCAACTGAGTGGCTAGGTCATAACTGTCTATATCAGTATGGCAGACATTAATCTACCACCAGCTTCAGGTTAGCTTAGCTTAGCACGATAAAACTGGAAGCAGAGAATACAAACAGCTAGCCTGGCACTGATGGACTGAAACCAAATCCACGAGCCAGCAGCTCTAAAGCTCACGTCCTTTGACCGAGCTCAGTGACTTCCTGGAGTTTTGCTGGCATTGTCACGGTCATGAGAATACGGCAGGAGGTCCACTGGACCCTGCCAAAAAAATAGTCCAACACATAACCCCCCCCTGTAAATCCAAAACATGTCACTTTTACACTTTCTTTTCTGTACAGTTTGAACAAATGAGACGTAACATGTTGATTAGTGAGCTGTAGAGGCGTTTGTTGGCTGATTTTGACTTTACGACGGAGTGAGGCTAGCTGTTTCCCCCCTGTTTACACTCCTTATGCTACGCTAACCCGCTGCTAGCCGTAGACCTTCTTAGCAACTGTACAGACTTGAGTTGTATCACTCTTCACATCAACTTCCAAGCTCATGTACTTGTGTTATGGGAGGCTACATGCTGGCACTCAATGACTTCCTGGTGTTTCTCTGGCAGCCTCAGGGTCACGATAAGACTCCAGGAAGTCACTGCACCCAGCCAAAAAGTATTCCAACACATTAGCCCCCTGTAAATACAATATGTGTCACTTTTACTCTTTGTTTTTATGCGCAGATTAAACAAAAGAGATGTAAAATGTTAGTCAGCGAGGTGTGGAGCCGTTTGTAGATTGTGTTACCTTTGGACAGAGTCGAGCTAGCTATTTCTCCCTGTTTACAATCTTTACGCTACGCTAACCAGCTGCTGGCGGTATACCTTAACAGGACATTAACAGGCATGGGTGGCATTAATTGTCTCATCTACCTCCAAAACTCTCGAACTAAACCTTTAATTAACCCACCGTCGGTAAAGACAGTTTGTCCGTGCACTACTTTAACTTTAGAAAGTTAAAGCAATGTCATTTTTTTGTAGGTTTTAGTATGGTGACACAGCATTTTTGTCCCGGAGTGCAGTCCAAGGTTGAACAGTTTTTGAAACTCTGACTAGTTTCTACTTTTTCCAGTCTCTCTCTCCCTCCCTCGGGGGGATTGAGGCTTCCCAGACAGACAGGCAGAGAGGTGGAGAGATATGATGGACTCCACTTGATACATGGCAGCCAATATTTGTTTTGTGTTGAACGACAAGCTGTGTGGGTCAGAAAATACAGGAGGGAAATACACAAACACGGCTCTCTACAATCCCCTGACACGAGCTCATTTCTGTGCAGCGTTCTGAGAGTCAGAGTGAACCAAACTGAAACACTTTTGCTAAATTGTTTTGATGTCAACTTCGAGATATTTGCCCGACTGTAAAACAGTTTCACTGGAGCAAGTTCAGGGTGTGTGTGTGTGTGTGTGTGTGTGTGTGTGTGTGTTACTGAATACAAACACGACACATGTAGTTCATACCGGCACGGACCGGTAAATGTTGTGACAAACTGTGGGGCGACTCCTGTTTCTATAACGCTGAAACGCATTACCCTGCAGGTCAGAGACACCTCTGTGATTGGCTGCATCGCCTGAGCCAACACCGCTGACACAGTATGTCGTCCTCAAACAGATGCCAGTCTCCCTAGCGACAGCTCTGCCGGTGTCCAATTCTTACCCACACACCCACTGTTTTTTTTTCTTTTGGAGTCCCGGCAGACATGTGCACACTTGCACTCACCCACTTGCACACCACCGGTCTCGAATCAGAGCTAAATATAGGCGGTGAGGTAGGGCTATAGGTAGTTGTCAGATGAGGCCCCATTATCAGCCTCTGACTGTGAGGCTCTTGTGTTCTTCCATAATGACCAGCCGCTGCACCTGTCTCTCCACCCAGGCCTCCTCTACGCACGGGCACTCAGGTCAGACTAAATATAGCCGTGCTCCCTCTGTGTCTCTCTCTGTTGCCTCACGCTGCTGCACCATTCTGCAGAACCCCCCAAACACCCCCGTTTTCAACCTCTTGTTGGAGCAAGCTCAGTGCAGTGAAGAGTTACACTGGCCAACCCCCTCATCTCATCCCATTTTATAGAAACAAGATGACATTACAGTGGGTACAGGGTTCTGTTGGCACCAGAGAGGGGGCCATCAAACATTATCCACTCGGATTATAGTGGTGGCGTGTGTTTGTAGGAGTCTATCTTCAGAAAGCTAGGAAACAAGTCTGGGGTGACAAGAGTGGGGGGTGACAGTAAAGCTGACAAGGTCTCATCTTCCAGGTTTCAGCACAGGCTTATTATTTTTTGGGGTTATTACTGCTTTTTTATGGGTGACAAACTCAATAATCTAAGACCTCATCTGAAACACAGAAGAGGATGTACAGAAAACTATTGCGGCAGGCACATTTACTTATTACAAAATCAAACACTAGCATTATTATATTGCTGTGTGTCAGAAGGAAACAGGAACTTTTCTTCATTTATTGTGAAAATGTTCATTTGATTCTCCTTTCTGGGCAGAAGTAGTCAAAAGTATTGGAGAGCGCTGCATTACCCGTTCCCAGAATCTCCCATGCTGTGTTTATTTCGTCTCCGCTGCTGGATGAGTCCAACAAAGGCTGAAGCTTTAAAGTTGATGATATATATATCGTCTCTCTGGAATCATTAATCACAAGGATTAAGTATTACGAAGCCTTTATATAAAAAAATGAGATGATTTCTGCTGTCATAAGTAAAATGTGCTCCTTCATTAATCCTGTGTATATGTCATATTTTAGTTTATTTACACATATGTATACCCTTTTCCCCCTTTTCTCTGTTGATTGACTAATGCACAAATCTGTTCCATTCGCTTTGTCAACTGTCCTTAAATCACCACATGTAATGTGTTGAATCGCGTTGTGTTTTGCTGTGGAATCAGCAAAATTAAACAAAAAAAACAACACAAGTGTAAGCAAGTCACTCTGTGTGAATGAAAAAACAGCCATTTGCACAATGACTGCATTTAATTTGAGCATCACCTTGAAGGATTATGCCACAGTCAACAGCCTACTTCAGTTTTTCTCTCCATTTCTGCCCTTCATCTTCAATTACACAAAGTATATTACCAACCTTACTTACTGCAAGAGGTCCCTGCTGTAAACTGTTAACGGTGTCTTCGTCTGTGAAGTGAAACAGATACGCTCCTTTAAAATACAGATCATTTACGCCCATAACTTGTTTCTGCACTATGTGACTTCAGTGAGAGGGTAGGATCACAGAGTTACACACATGTTTACTTCAACATACAAGTTTTCAACATATAACATTGTTATGATGTAATGAGTTTTGTCTGTAGTCAGCACCTACATTACGTCTAACAAACTGTTACATCCCTGGGATTTGTATTTACGACAGTCATGACACACTCAGAAACCGTGGGGGCGGCGCCAAATCCCACAAAATGCTAATTTCTAAATAATGCTTTAATATAACAGCAAACAATATCACTGCATGTGGTCAGTTCTGGAAAGAGAAAGTCAGGTTGGTGCCAGGAAGCGTTGATGATCTGTGAATGAGACTCTGCACTCAGCAAACTAACTTTCTCCAGAAATGCTTACTGCATCTTCTGGTCTTCTGTTGCGACCGTAAAACACCCCATCAGCAATTAATGTGCTACGAGAACTGAAAGTATGATTACGACAACTCCTTCAGCTCGTGAAAAACGCAGGATTTAATGGTGAATCGCTTTGATCGATGCTTATTGTCCTGGATACCTGCGAGCTGGTCCAGGTAACTGTAATAACGTCAATTACAGGAGAGTAGTTCATCTTTGCCCTGTGATTCTACCCTCAGTCCCAAAGGTACCATAAAGACTTGATATTTGTGATATTTCCTTAATGTAGTTTTTCAGACCTGCGAGAGTTTGTTGCGATTCTATGTGCGAATATTAATTCCCGGGAGCAAAGTGAGGATATTACTGACAGTCATATTATGGTCTGTCTGCTCTCCTCTATTCTGCCGCTAACTAAATGTCCAATACCGCAGGCGGTAGAACATCTGCAGTGCCAGCACCCGAGAGGAAAACGACTTTCCGAGGTAATAAAAGATGAGATGGAGTGATTAGGGAAATGCCAGTGAATGGCTGCGAGGCATCCCAGCTCTCTCCTTCTCCTCGCAAAATGCCAGCCAGGGTTACTCCTGACAATAGACAATGCATCACCTGCTCAACCTCTACGAAGAGCCACTGCAGCAGCCAGCGTAAAAACACTTGTCTCCTTCTAAATGCAATCAAACAAATTGAAAAGTGCAATAATGTTTTGGCTGATGGAAACATCGTTGTCCTACATCTTCCATCTCCACACCTCAGGTTGCCAGCCATGCGGTGCAGCGCCTATCAGAAATGGGCCAAAACATTGTGGTGATAAAATTGACTACACCACAGTGCACTGCGTGGCCTTCTCTCCCCCGTCTCTGTTACCCTGGAAACTGTTGTCCATGTAGGAAGGAGCAATTCTATTACAGCGGCTGGGCCAGCCGGCAAATATAACTATAAAACATGACTTAACAGTTATAGAGGCTGAGAGGAAGCAGAGACGAAGAGGGCTGAGAAAAATGCGGCGAGGAGAGGAGAGGAGAGGAGAAGAGAAGAAGGGGACATGGGGGGGAATCAAGAGTACGAGATGAGCATAGATTAAAAGGAGAAGGGCACAGTGGGGTTGGAAAAGATTAAAGGAAGTTCAGAAGTGAAGGGAATGTGCAGGAATATAGAGACTAGCTGGAAGTACGGAAGATTACTTCCAATCCTCTGACCCCGGCTCACGGAAAGAGGTACATAGAAATGTAAGGCGACCGAAGAATTTGCTTAATAACAACATTAGAGGAGAGTGCTAATGCACACTTGGCACAGTTATGATAATAACTGCTATCAGAGTACGTCTGATTACACTCAGGAAGTGTGAGAGGATGGCGAGAGGGGAACGGGGCCAGGAGCAGTAAGCTGGTTAAGCAGATTGCCTGATCTAGCTTCTATGCTTCCCTACATCTATTCACATCCTCTCAAAGCTTCGTCCTCACCATCCGTCTCTCAGCCGCAACCCCTCCCCAGCTCATAATGGACCTATTGAGTCACTCCATTTGTCTCCCATCACATGCCCAAAGCCAAATCCTCTTCTTTATTCCTTTCTTTTTCCCCTTTGTATTTTTTCCTGCCCCCGACGCCCGCACACACACCGTCTCACACCATCTCCATCAAGGGTAAGTTATCACCCTCATGGCAAGAGCTTGTGATCAGTGTTTGTGTCTGTGTGTGGGTCTGTGTCTGTGTGTGTGTGTGTGTGTGT
>OMLP01015190.1:118500-138895 GCA_900302685.1 Spondyliosoma cantharus | reverse complement strand
CTCCTGATGATATAAAGTCCTCCTCTCCTCCTCCTGATGATATAAAGTCATCCTCTCCTCCTGATGATATAAAGTCATCCTCTCCTCCTCCTGATGATATAAAGTCATCCTCTCCTCCTGATGATATAAAGTCATCCTCTCCTCCTGCTGATATAAAGTCATCCTCTCCTCCTCCTGTTGACATAAAGTCCTCCTTTCCTCCTCCTGATGATATAAAGTCATCCTCTCCTCCTGATGATATAAAGTCATCCTCTCCTCCTGATGATATAAAGTCCTCCTCTCCTCCTGATGATATAAAGTCCTCCTCTCCTCCTGATGATATAAAGTCATCCTTTCCTCCTGATGATATAAAGTCATCCTCTCCTCCTCCTGATGATATAAAGTCAGGTGAAGTGTCGCAGTCCACAGAACAGTTCTGGAGCTTCACAGTAAAACAGAGTTGCAGCATTCTGATAAACAACTGAAGCAGCTGAGACTAAAATGTCTCCAGCAGCTCGTCTGCTGTGATCTCAGTCTGCAGGAGAGAACACATCACAACCTGATCTCAGACCAGATTTACACCCTTTTTAATGAAAAACTCTTCTTATGAAGTGAGTGTACGAGCTCGACCACGTATCAAGTGTAAATAAAGTCTATGCAAATAAATGTAGGATATTGAGGTTTCCGGAGAGCAGCCAACCTCAACAGACTTTCCATCAGAGGTGGAACTTTTTCCACCTCCGCCTTCCATCAGCATGGGAGGAGTGAGGAGATCATGGCTGCATGTTCTTGTTTGTGTTGACTGTTCCTTCACGACATCACGGCCTCGCCTGTTTCATTATTTGTCAGCTGGTCCACAGAAGGAGAAATAAATAGTAATACCAATAAAGAAGAAGAGTGTTCTATAAAACAAAGTTCTCACAGATACATTTTATCATCAATATCACCATTTATTGGAGGATTATAAGAGTGCAGCTGCTGTCAGCAGATATCTAAAAGTCTCCTTAAATAACACATTCAGCAACAGGAAACAAACTGAAGCCTTCATACGGAAGCTGAAGCTGCAGTCATGCATGAGGTCTTATTATCACCTCACGATATGTGAACAACACAGAGTGAACTGTGAAGTTGTTCCACCCTCAGAGGATGAAGCCTTAACTTTGACTCACGACATCTGTCTGTTCAAAATACACAAGTGAAAACAGTCATTTCAGTCCATCACACACCGCTGAGTTCAGGCCTACGGATGAAGAAACTAAACCAAGCAAGTGTCAAAGCCGCTAATGATGTGAAGAAACCTGCAGACGCACACCAACACAAACCAACCACCGAGACAACAACACCCAACCTTTGAGTTAGAAACCCTGACAAACCTGACAGGTGATTTAATGTGATCTTACCTCGTACCCGCCATCTCTGTGTGTCACTGATCACAAAAGAAGAGATGCAGAGAGCCGAGGACTGGCTGTTAGAGGAAGTATGATTCATCACGTGGTTGCTTCAAACCAGCCGTCTCTCACTCTAAAACTGCCGCAACCTCCCCATTTCCTGAACAGAAAACGTCTAACCTCACTCTCATGAGCCGAGACGAGACGAGAGCAGTTTGTCACTTCTGTCAGCTCACGAACATCTACAGTGACAAACTTTCTTTCTTTACACTTTATAAGTCTGCAGCTCTGATGCTGAGTGATTCAGTGGCATTTGATCAGAAGGCTTTGTGTACATTTAAGTAACAGTAACAACTGCAGCTGTACGGAGGTTTTCTCTTCTGTGTGACACGTTCAGTCTCAGGCAGCGGTTTACAACAAACAACCTTAAATCATTAATTTAAAACCTTTTCAAATGATCAAGACAAACAATGACAGTGTTGTAAAAAGTACCTGAAAGAAATGAGTGAGTAAAAGTAAAGATATCATGTTAAAATATAACTTTGGTAAAAGTGAAAGTCACACATGAGAATATTACTTGAGTAAAAGTCTGAAAGCAGATTTAACATTCTCGTTAAATATGAAAGAGCAAAGGGACACTAATACTTGACTGGCTGGATCAATGCTGTGACTTCATCACTTTATTGATAATCACGACTCTTTTCCTTATAATTATGACTTTTAATCTCATAATTCTGACACTTTTATACCATAACTATGACCGTTTATGTTATTTTTTTAATATACTTTTTTATTCTAATTCTAATTATGACACTTAACTCATAACTTTGACTTTCTTTCACAAAATTATGACATTACTCTCACCGCTTCGACTGTTTATACCATACCTGTTGCTTTTATCTCCTAATTTCAGTTTAGTATCTGATAAACTGACTTTTCGTCCACTAATTTCATTTTTTTTTCTGATAATATTGTCAGTTTATATCATCCATGTGACTTTTATGTCACAATTATGATTTACCATGAGGAAATGTGTCCGTCATGCTCAGTTTTCATCTTATTTTTTTCTTTAGATGGCGTCATCGGGCTTCCGTAGAGTGAAGGCTGTTCACTAGCCAACCGTGGGACGTCAGTTAGCAGCAGCCCACCATTGTTACCTGCTGCTGATGAAGAGCAGCAGACAGCCGGTCCAGAGGACGAACATGACTGACTGGACAGAGACGTAAACAGGTGAGAAAAAAAAATAAAAAATAGGAAGGCTTGAACATTGTTTCTATTTTTTCTTTTTTACTTTATTGACGGTGATATGTTGTGGTTTCTTTCTTGTTGGAAGTCGCTTTGGAGAAAAGTATCTGTGATTTTGTTGTTCTTTCTCTACCCATGACATCTGCATGTCTGTCCGTCCTGTAGAAGATCCTCCTCCTGATGTTTCTTCCATCTTTTTCTTTTACCCTGTTAAAAGGCTCTTTTTCTCATCAGCAAGTTTTTCCTCACTTGAATCGAGGGTCTGAGGACAGAGGATGTCTCTCACTGTACTGATTGTAAAGCCCACTGAAGAAATGTGATTGTGATTTTGGGCAATATTAATACCATTGATTTGATTTGATTCGAGACCTGTTCCTCGGTACCGGTCCGTCTATCCCCTCAGACACAAATGGCTGGCTGGACCTCGCAAAAATATACATTACTCAAAATTAGTTATTAGTTATTAGTTATATAACTCACTTGATTGTTTATTCCGTGAATATTTTTGGTCCCCATATCTATTTAATTGCATTGTGATTTACACTGGTTAAACCAAGAGGGCACTATGTTTCTCTGATGTGGTTTACAAAGTTACAGTAAACAGTTGTCGTGGTCAAAATACATGAAACCAAAACTGTCCCTCTTTTTTATTTCATCATTAACATCACATCACATCTAATGATATATTGACTGCCAAACTGTAAATGTTCCTGGTTTTAATTTCATAAACGTGTTCACCTTGATGTGGACTACAGCCTCACAGAGCTGCTTGCGTGGCTGTTGTCTCTACTTGTGCCACAGATAAAGGTCTACGGCCATCATCATTCAGTAATCTAACCTCGTTCTTCACCTCTGCCACGTTAACATTCCTGTAAACTCATTTGTTTGAATTTGTTTCATGATGTTTTGTAAGTGAATAGCAAGTTACTGAAACAGGTTTAGCTGCGTGACCCCCACCGTAAATGATGTGTTAGTCATACAGCGGTCAAAGAAGTAATCTTTACTTAAATAAAAACTACCACCACCACTGTGAAAGTACTCCTCTGTAAGTTCTGCATTTAAAACCTTAAATAAAACTAAATATTTATATCGTTGACGTTTCACATCACTGACGTCATGTTTCACGTCACAAATACGGCAGAAACAGTTGTAACCAAAGAGAAACAACAACAGACCCATTGTGAAAGAAGCGTCTGTAGAACGGTGGAACAATTACTCGTTTCTCTGTCAGAATTTGAGCCATTCAGTCAGATAACATTCTGAAGACTAGAAGAGCCACACGATTAAATTATTTTATCCCCTGTTCAAGTTAGCCAGCTGCTAAACTGGAAGTTTGCTGGCTCAGTCTGCGATCCAGGTATTTTCAAAGACAGAAAGTCGACCGTGTTTGGCTTCAAAACACCCCTGAGCAGCTTTCACAGGCCTGAACGGGGCTCGACCTGTCAGCTGTGTCCAGTTATAAGACGTGCTTGGGAACAGACTGGGAGATACTATATTGAATGAATCGTCCATAAATACCTGTGAATCAACATTCTGACCACTTTTTTCATGAGTTGTTCCTGATTCACTGTCAACCAGCCTACTGAATCATGTTTTGTGCATGATAAAGAAAGGGACACAAATAACCACAGCAGAGACATCCCATAGTGCTGATAATCATGCTTTATTAAATCAATAATTGGAGAAAAACTCAAGGAGGCTGCGAAAATAATCAACGCTAACAAGTCTAACTTCAATCAAACCAAAGTGCTGAGCGACCCACAAGGTCATGCTACTCCGTCCTCGTTGAACGCAGCAGTGGTTGGTTTTTGCTGCGGTACATCTGCTTGGGAGCGCCCAGCTTGACAGACATGAACTTCTAAAAACTAACACACAAACACACCACAGACCTCCAAGAGACAGCTCTGCCTCTGCAAACAAGCACAGGATTGACTCTTATTTACTGTAATTGGCCAGGTTGATGGTATAACTGAAGAGTTGAGCAGGTGGTTGTTTGCCAGAAGCAGAGCACAAAACAAAAAATAAACACTTGTGCTCAGGGAGTGCAGGCCGCACGCACTGTGAGCATGTCATCGAAATGGCGGTATGACATAATCAGTCAGAGCGCGAGGTTCAGTCGTCCTGCTTACATGAGGGTAGATGCAAACAGCACTCAGAATCTCACGCTCTTGTTACCATTCAAAAGCACCGCTCTCACTCTTCAGCAGTGCATTCATAGTTCTGTCTCTGATTGAGTTAACGTCAACAGGGAGCCTCTCCACCTGTTGAGGCAATCTTAAGACTTCAACTTATTGTTGAGGCACAGAGTTTAGTTTCTCAGTTTAACAGGGTATTCGTTCCTAGTGAAACTTTCTCCTGTTAAACCACATTTAGTTTCATTTTGTTTCAGTTAATATTATTGTCATAAATAACAATGCATACATTTCCCATAACCGTTAAATTTCGGCTATATACATTATGTACATGTCACAGAAAAATGGATCAAAAATCCTAAGTCATAGTTATCCAATATGGCACATTTTATAACAACTTTAGACTTTAGTCTAGTTTGGCATAAATTAATGTCAAGATTGGTACAAAAATAGTTCATATTTACAAGAACAGAAATCCAGATCTTTATCAAGTAGATTATTTCGCTTAATTAATAAATAAAAAGGCATGGAATTAGGGAAAAGGGGAAGATTGGAAGAAATTATTCTTTCTTTTTTTTTTTTTTTACACTGATCGAATGCTAATGTGAACAGTCGCTGTGTCGGACCCAAGCTCATTGGATAGTTTGAGGGTGTATGTTCCAGCGTCTTCCTCCCTCACCCCAGTGATGATGAGTGTGGTCAGGTCCTCTGTGGTCTCGATGTGGAAACGTCCACCAGCAGTCACCTCGATGGTTTTGCCGCTGCGGGACCACTCAATGCGTTTGGCGTCGCCGGAGAAGGCACATGCGACTGTCAGGATTTTGCCTGGCTCAATGCTGATATCTTCTGGGAGAGCCTCAATTCTGGGAGCAGAACCTTGAAACCAATAGTACATGTATGTCAGTGCACGAAATGTTTAAATACAATTTTGGTGACCACACTATTTAACAACAAAAAGTGGCAATTCTGTTGCACATGATTATTAGTGTGGAAGTGAGGAAGCTAAAGCAGAGCTTCACTTCAAATAACACGAAATGCAAAGACCCCTAACAGGCTTCAGTATGAATAGTGTCTTACCAATTGCTCTGAATGAGGATCCCTCCATGTGGGAAGCCGTCTCCATGAGACTGCTGGAGCTCATTGCATATGTCTCAGATGCCATGGAGGACATGCTGGACATGGACATGGTCTCAAACTTCATTTCAGCGGCCATGCTGCCGAAGGAGCTGGATTCCATCATGGATGACATCATCGCCTGCTGGGAGGAGGAAGAGAAGGACGACGACTCCTCCACTGTATGCATTTCTTTCTTCATCATCATGGATGAGCTTATGGATGATGAGGACTCCTTGTGACTCATCATTGATCCTAAGAGATGGAAGCAGTAAATACACACATTTTCACATGACCTTATGGTTAAAGCTATCAGTATTTATATAAATTAGTATGAAATTCAACTGAATCTACTGGGGTACTTGAGAAATGTTGTCACCTTTAAGTGCCACTTGCTGCTCACGGTAGGCTGTGATTTTCATGCGAATGGACTGGAACACCTGTCCGGTAAAGGAGAAGGAGGATTTGGATACTCCTCCTTCTGAGGTCATCTCACAGGTGTACTCTCCTTGATCACTGTCTGCCAAGTCATGGATTTGAAGGCTGCAGGAACCCTCAGAGTAGTGCATCTCAAAGTGGCTGCTCTGTGAAAGCCTCTTCCCGTTGACATACCACACCACCTCCCTGACGCTGCTCTCACAGACACAAGACATCCTCACAGAGCCCTCACATGCCTCAGCTATTAGCTGACTCAGGACCTTGGGAGGTTTTGGGGTTGGGGATTTGACGGTGGGTGGAGACATAACCCTCTTGGGGGACATGATGGGAGGAGGAGACTTCATCCTAGGAGGTGATTTGAGTCCCTCAGGCTCAGGGGACTTCAAGGCCCTCGGTGATTTGATACCTGAAGGTTCTGGGGACTTGAAGCCTCTTGGCGTTTTGATTCCAGCGGGTTCTGGGGATTTGAATCCTTTTGGTGTTCTAATTCCTGCAGGTTCTGGAGATTTGACACCCCGGGGCGACTTTACTTCCTCAGGTTCAGGAGACTTGACTCGTGGTGGTGACTTGAGTCTGGGTTCAGGAGATTTTAGGCCTCGTGGCGATTTAACTCCCTCAGGTTCAGGAGATTTGACACTTGGAGCTGGTGATTTCAAAGAGGGAGCTGGAGAAGGTGCAGATGGCTCAGGAGACTTGACACTCCGAGGAGATTTCATCCCTTCCGGTTCAGGAGACTTCACACTTGGTGTGGGTGACTTAACACTGGGTGTTGGTGACTTCAAACTGGGTGTTGGTGACTTCAAACTGGGTGTTGGTGACTTCACACTTGGAGCTGGTGATTTACTTGAAGGCTCTGGAGACTTGACACTGGGTTCTGGTGACTTTACACTAGGCACAGGGGAAGTAATAGAGGGAGCAGGTGATGTTACCGAAGGCTCTGGTGACTTAACACTAGGCGTGGGTGACTTTACAGATGGTTCAGGGGATTTGACAGCCTTGACCTCCTCTTTGGGAGCTGGTCTGCGGATGGTCAAGGTGAAGTGAGCCTCCTGTCTGCCTGATGAGTTCTCTACCACCACAGTGTAACTGCCCTCATTGGAGGTAGTCACAGAGGAGATCTCCAGGCTAGATTTGTATTGAGTGGTGGTGACCTGGACATGGTGAGATGATACGATGGTTCTGCTCTCGTGCATCCATGTTACACTGGGAGCAGGCTCTCCATCAATATCACAGGAGAATCTGGCTGTCTCTCCCTCTGCAACGGTCACAGACTGGGGCTTTGTGAGGATTCTGGCAGGAAGAGATGGCTTCACCTTGTGCACAGAGACTTCCTCAGCAACAACAGCAGATGATGACTTCAGTTTTGCTTCAGATTTGGTATGTTTCCCAGTCAGGGAAAACTTGTCAGATGAGTATGAGGAATCAGATGACAAGTATTCAGTAGAGGCATACTTAATAGATGAGTCATACCTCTCAGCAGAAGAATACCTCTCAGCAGAAGAATACCTCTCAGCGGAGGAGTACCTCTCAGCAGAAGAGTACCTCTGAGAGGAGGCAGCATATCGTTCCTGTGTGACAACCTCATGTGTCTCTGTGAGCTTAGACTTGCTCTCTTCTACCTCAAGGTGGGTTTGGGAAGCATAGCCAGCTTTGAAGTGGGTGGTGTGGTAATGGTCAATTCGAGTGACTTCAGGGACATATGGTTTGGGAGCATCCTCATCTCTGCGACGAGAGGAAAAGGTGGTGTAGCCGCCACCTGACACATCAAGTGTGGCATAGTCAGAAGCCTCTCCCTTGGAGTTGGAGCACACACAGCGGTATGTGCCACTGTCCTCTTCCTGGCATTCCAGAATCGCGATGGACAAAACACCGCTCATGTTCATG
Organism: Spondyliosoma cantharus; assembly: GCA_900302685.1. Taxonomy (NCBI): domain Eukaryota; kingdom Metazoa; phylum Chordata; class Actinopteri; order Spariformes; family Sparidae; genus Spondyliosoma; species Spondyliosoma cantharus. The sequence continues at coordinate 130,716 of OMLP01015190.1, read as the reverse complement.
AAAACGTATTTCTCACTGCTTTCAGAGATTTCAGTTCCATTATGGAACCACTTCACCTCAGCCTGTGGCTTGGCTTGAATATTCAGGGTGAATTTGGTATCTTGGCCAACTGGTATGCGATGAGAGCGCATCCTGACAGTCACACGGGGAACATGGTCCAGGCTGAAAGGTGTCTGGCTAACCACCTCATATTTCCTCTCAGACTTCAGAGCAGCCTTTCTAGCCTCATAGCGAGACATTATGTCAAAGCGAGCAGTCCGCTCAAACCTGGAGGAGGAGCGGGATGACCTCTCAACAGACCTAATGGGGCTTGGAGAACGTGGACGGGTCCTTTCAGGAGTGGGGGACCTCCTCCCCACAATCTCTCCCTCTCCTTCCATAGGAGGCCTTGCACGTGGTGGCCTGATCAGCTCTGAGACTGGTCGCATCAGCTCGATGTAGGTGGGAGACAGCGACCGTCTCCTTCTCGTAAACTCAGAAATGGTGCGTTTCTTCTTTGTCTCAGCAACCTCAACAGCCTCTCGCCTGACCTCATGCCTCCTCTCTTCGTGTTCCATGGCAAAACGGACAGGGCTGCCAGAAGGAGAGGCAGAAAAGCCGAGCTCCAGTTCATCCTCCAACATAGTTTTTTCCTCCTCTGTTCTCCTCATAGTGAGGTAGTCATCGACAGGCATCAGCAGCTCCTCGTCACTAAGGTCTCCCAGAGATCTCCTCCTGGATCTGAAAGAGACCTCTGATTCAGGAGAGGGTGAGCGGCGGGCGGGCCTTACAGTCTCAAGATCATCCAGAGTGAGTTTTGGAATACGCCATCTAGGCCTGTACTGGTCGGTGATTCTAGGCAGGGGCATGACATAGAACTGCTCCCACCTGGACAGACGAATACGTCTCTGCCTCTTCTGCACAATTCTCTCCATCCTCTCTGGAATCTCATACTGGTCTCTCAGCTTTCTGTACCACTTCATGTCAGAGAGAGGCACAAACTGTTTGATACCTTTGTCCTCATCCAGATCTCTGGGATCATGTACTCTAGGTTCGGGTATCTCATATGGCATGAAGATCCTCCTCTCCTCCTCCAGCTTCTTGGTCTCAGACTTCTCCACAGTGATGTCAAACTCTCCCTCGATGTTCTTGGTGCTGACTGCAGGCTTGTAAATATCTGCAGCAAATTTAAGAGCCTCTTGTGCTGTGGGGTTGAGAGGTACGAGCTCCTCAGTGGCAACAATTTGCTGAGCCATCTTGTTAGTCTTTTCAATTTGTTTCTGTACATGTCTGTATTTCTCCTCTTCATTCTTGTACTCTCTCCTAGTGTAGGTAAGGCGGTCCACCTTCAGTGTAGCTTGGCAGCTTGCAGAGCCAGCAGAGTTGGTTGCAGTTACCTTGTACACACCAGAGTCCTCAAGCAGAGTCTCTCTGATGTGCAAGATATGGTAGTCAACGTTCTCCTGTATGACAACAACTTTGTAACCAAACTGTAGAGGTTTACCATCCTTCTCCCATTTAAGAGTAGGAGTTGGGATTCCGGAGACTCTGAGCTCGAAGCGGACACTATGTCCTTCAACACAATCAACATTAGCCAGCAGACGTTTGAACATGGGCCTCATAGTTTCCTCCATCACAGGATGAGGTGTCACAGTTAAACGGGCCTTGCAGCTGTCTTCTCCAAACTTGTTGTGGGCCATGACGGTGTATTCGGCATCATCATTCATGTCCAAGTTGTGGATCATCAGCTGGTACAGACCCTTATCACTGGTGAACGTATACTTGCTGTCATCATCACCTGCTTTGATTCTCTCTCCATCCTTAAGCCATGTTACATGCGGCTCTGGGTGCACTGTAATAGTGACACCAAAGCGGACATCTTCTCCTATGTAGGCAGCGCGATTGTAGAGAGGCAAAGTGAACTCTGGTGGTCTCTGCAGGAGTCTAGTCTTGTCGACTCTCCTCCTCAGCTTCTTAATGGAGCGGCTTATATAGTGCTCTCTGATGCTCCTGACTGTCTCAACAAAAAGCTCTCCATAAGCACTATCCTCTCCATCATCACTGACCACCTTGCATTTGTACACTCCATCATCACTTTCTCCAATGTCCTTTACATAGATGCTGGCAAAACCATTACTATAAGTAATTTCATACTTGGGGCTTGGGTGCAGCTGACGGTTTCCGAAGTACCATGACACCTGTGTACTCTTGTCATAGTGAACAATGCTACACGTGAATCTGACATGGCCACCTTCCTCAGCTGAGCAATGCATGACTGGACCAGTGCGGAGACCGTGGTACTCGGTTCCAATTTTCACTTTACCCACAGCCAATCCTCTCTGGTTCTTGAAAGCACCACCATATGCCACACGAGCTGCTGATACAATAGTATCTGTCTTCTTTACCAGACTCTGATAGTATCTTCTGTGTCTCAGTGTCTTAATGATCTTAGTGCTGACATGCTCTATCTTCATCTTGAGCCATGGGTGCTCCAGAGCCTCATGGGCCGTCATGCGGAGCCTCCTGTCCTTGACTAAAAGTCTGTCCACAAAGTCCATAGCCTCAAGGCTGATGTCCTTAAATGCTTCACTGTCAAAGACATACTCACAGTTGGAGATGTTCTCAATCATCTTCGTAATGGACTCTGCTGCAAATGGATTCAGGCCACTGAGCAGAACATAGGCCATTACACCAACAGACCACATATCAGTGGCTGTTGTGACTAGGTCGTGACGGTGGATCTCAGGTGCACAGTACTCCGGGGCTGAGAACAGCATTCTGATGTTCTCCCCTGGCACCAACAGCCTGGCATGGCCCATCTCAATAATCTTTATGTTGGTGCTTCTCCTTGTGGTGTAGATAATGTTGTCTGGGCGGATATCAAAGTGGCCAAAGTTATGACTATGCAAGAACTTGAGGGAAGAGCAGACTTGTCTCAGGTAGCGGACAATCTCCTGCTCTGTAAGCTCAAAGTTGCTTGTGCCAAGGCGCTCAAAGATGTCAACTCCAGAAATGAATTCAAAGATCAGGATGATCTCTTCCATGCTTTCAAAGTATTCATGTAGGTAGATGATATTCTTGTGCCTTGCTACATTAAGGGCCTCAATTTCCCTGAGAACCAACTCACGGTCAGTTCCTTTAACCTTGATAAACTTGGCCATGAAGGTCTTCTTTGTGGCAATCTCTGTGCAGCGGTGGACCACCCCAAACTGGCAGCGAGCAAGTTCCTCAGAGATGGTATACTTGGAGGATAGCTCCTTCACCTTGTAGAACAGAGCCTCCTCTTTGGTGATTTCTCTGGTTTCATCCACTTCCTCATCATAGTTCCTAATCACAGACTTGTCTTCCTTTGTAGTGATGGGCTCAGTTGGCTCACAAGGAGGGCTTAGGCCAAACTGATTTTCGGCAATGACGCGGAACTGATACTTGGTCTTTCCGAAAATATTGACAACAGTGATGCTGCAGTCAGTGGTCTGTCCAGCACGGATCCACCTGTCAGCAGTGGTGGGACACTTCTCCAAAATGTAGCCGATGATGTCGCTTCCACCGTCATTGGCAGGGGGCTCCCAGGTAAAGGAGATGGAGTCCCGAGCAATATCACTGACAACGAGTTTCTTTGGTGCTTCAGGTATGTCAGCCACATTAACCTCAATGGTTTGCTTGTCCATTCCAAACCTGTTCTTTGCGGTAATAATGTAGTAGCCAGTATCCTTCCTCTGCATTCCCTTTTGGAAGACCAGGGAGGTGAAAGACCGGGTGGTGATAACTTGGTGATACGGAGAATTGGAGAGGATTTCCTGACCCTTCTGCCAAGTGACTGCAGGCTCAGGCTTGCCAGAGATGGGGATCTTGATGGTGATGTGATCGCCACGGACAGCATGAACTGCTCCCATTCCCTGGAGCTCCTTGGGCAGGTGAATCTTAGCAGGAACTAGAATTAAAATAAAAAAATAAAACAAAAAAAACAAAAAACCCATTACATTAGTTTGACATTCATTGGGGTTTTTATTTCAGGAATGACACTTGCAGAGTGCATCGTTTTTTGGAAAACATCATCAATAATTATTTTTGCTGTACATAAAAGATTTTTACCTTCCACCTCCAGGTTCGCTGTCATAGAGATGGATCCTGAGGGGTTGGTTGCTCTGACTTGGTAAACTGTGGCATCTTTCTCATCAGCAGTAGTGATGACCAGCTGGTAGTATCCTCCCTTGAACTCTTGTGCTTTGATCTTGGTTCCATCTGCCATGATCTCCTTTCCACTGCGGTACCATTTTACCATCGGCTTGGGATGTCCAACAACCTTGCCATATAAAAAATAGCTAAGTTAGGTGAATCATGAAAAAGGGCCCTAAATATAGACGTGTGCTAAAGTTGAAAGTAATGGCATACTTTTTCCTATATACTATTGTGCCATATTGAACTCACTTCCTCAGAGTCATAGGGGAACATCTACATATTTAATCTCTGAGTATCTCCAGTAAAAAAATCAAAACCTGTGTTTGGACTGAAAGCAGGGGGAAACTCTTTCACCTTAATCAGATGAAACTGATATCAATCTTCTCATTTGACTCTGTGTGTCCCTTTAACACTAAAGACTACAGTTTCTCATATATTAAGACCTTAATAATTGTAGACAAAGCTCTTGAATTCTTCAAAACCAATGCAATGTAGTTAAAAATGTAAAAGTACCTTAGTGACAAACGTGGCATTGGCGTGGTATTTGACAGTCATGTCCCTTATCTCCTCTCTGAATACGGGAGCACGAGGAGCCTGTTCGGACTTCGGGATGATAGGTGCAGAAATCTCACTCCAGTCACTCTCACCACCGATGTTCGCACACTTGACACGGAACTCATACTCAAAGCCCTCAATCAAGCCTGTGACCTCGAAGTGGGTTTCCGCAACCTTCTTAGTAGTTACTGACATCCACTTGTTCTGCTTCTTCTCACGTTTCTCCAGGTAGTAGTTGGTAATTTTAGCTCCACCGTCACTACTTGGAGGCTTCCAGCAGACAACACAGGAGTCCTGAGTAGAACTCATGATGAAGGGCTGCTGTGGGATGCCAGGTTTTTCTGCAAATGAAGGTGAAATGTTACTGTAGTACTCTACTTATCTGTTGGTCCTGCCTCTACAAACCTGGCCAAGCAAAATATAAATGGACTTACCAAATGGACTCTTAATGATGAGCACTGATGGGATCTCCAGAGACTCACTGACACCATACTGATTCTGGGCAGAGACTCTGAAGTAGTATCCAGCGTTCTCTGTCAAGTTGGGGACACGGCAGGTGGTGCCAGAAATGGAGGAGGACACCAGGTTCCACTGCTCGCCTTCTTTGGCCTCACGCTTCTCCACAATGTAGTTGGTGATCATGGCGCCTCCATCGTCCAGGGGAACCTTCCAGCTGATGACAACTGAGCTCTTCAGCAGTGCATCAACAACAACAGGGCCCTCAGGGATGGATGGTTTATCTGGGAAAGAAAAAGTGTTAACAGTTATTTTATATTATATATATTTATCTAATAGTTGTTTGTTGGCTGAAACAGGAAACGCATTCATAGGTGTAAGAAATAACATTTGACTACACTCTTGAATGAAAATATTCACACAATTTTTACATCTTGAAATATCCTGTCTTATCAAATTTGAATTGCAAACTGCAGGTTAATGGGTTTTTCCATTGTTGACTTTCCTTTGAATTTTATTATTTGACATTTGAATGTATTTCAACTTCCTTGAAGTTTTGTAATATTTCCTCTGGTCATACCTTGGATTTCAACACGCAGCACAGTGTCAATGGTTCCATAGACATTGCTGAGCTGCACCTTGTAGCGGCCAGCATTGGTCTTCCTCTGGACGTTCCTCACCACCAGGTGGGTGTAGCTTTCAGTGTTTTCAATAATCACATTTTCTGATGAGTTCAAAGGCTTCTTGCCATAGAACCACATGATCTGGGGGATGGGACGTCCAATGTATACAACATGGAGGCGGAGGCTGGTGCCAGCTCCAGCCAAGTACCTCTCCTTCAGAGGGAAGCCTGGGTGGAACTGTGGCGCCGCCTGCAAACGCAGTTTGCCACTGGTCTCGATCTCTCCAGCCTCGTTGACAGCTCTACAGGTGTACAAGCCTTCATCTTCCTGCTCATCTGTCAGGATGCTGAGAGAGTGATTGCGGCCATCTGAGCTCATCTTGTACTTGCGGCTTTGGATCAGTTCCTTGCCATAACGGTACCACTTAATCTCAGGCAGAGGTCTGCCAATGATCCCACAGGTCAGAGTGCCGGACTCGCCAAGCTTGGTGGTTGCATCTTGCATCTCTTCCTTCAAAGCTGGAGCCTCACCAACTGCAGAAACATCAGCAAAGTTGAATTTAAATACCTTTTTTTTTCATGATTTTTACTTAATAACAATTTAACTATATTTTAAAGAAATATTACACAAATGCTACTTTGGTCAGCTGTTTTGTTTGATGGGTTCGGAATTCTGCAGCAGCTCACCGCTCAGTTTGGTCTTGATGCCCATTGGCGTGCGACGAGGTCGGCTGAGTCCTGTTTCATTCTCAGCAATGATTCTGAACTCGTACTCGGTAGCCTCCATCAAGCCGCCCATGGTGAACTGACGATCCTTGGAGCGCTCCTTGTTGCATTTCTTCCATGCGCTTTCTCCAGCCTGCCTGAACTCAATCCAGTAACCCAGAATCTCTTTGCCACCATCATGCTCAGGCCTGAGCCAGTGGATTGTGATGCAGTCTTTGGTGACTGAGATGATGTCAATCTCTCCTGGTTGGCTGGGTTTATCTATAAGATGACAGACAGGAGTTAATACTCATGGAGAATGTAAAATTATTGTAAAATGGAAGTGAAAATAGTTTTGCACAAATCAAATTAAATTAACATTTGGCCTTTTCAAAATGTGCAATGTCTACTTTTTCAACTTATTATTCTACTTATTCATGTAGATATAATCATAACTCACCAAATGGATCTTTGCAAACCACAGACTCTGAGGAAGGACCAGGCTCACTCTGCCCAATGTCGTTTTGAGCCACTACTCTGAACATATACTCTGCATCAGGGATGAGACCGGTGACATTGTACATGGTAGTGGTGATGTGGGTCTTGTTGTGGCGGACCCACTTCTCTGTTGAAATCTCCCTTCTCTCAACATAGTATCCTGTCACACGGGAACCACCATCATCCCTTGGCCGGGCCCAGGACAGAGACACCGTAGTCTTGGTTACGTCCATGATCTCTGGTGGGTTGCTGGGAGGTTCTGGTGGGCCTGGAGGTAAAGCACATCGTTTGTGAAATCCATATTTACAAAGATGTACATCGTATTCAATGTGCTATCATAATCAGAACATGACAGTGTGTTTAATTAGTTAATTATTTTAGATAATATGTACACATTGTACACGTACAAATCACAGTTGGTAGTGAGAACAATTGCAAAAAGCATTAATACTCACAAAGCGGTGTCTTTGGCATGACAGCCTGATCAGACTTGAGAGATCTGCTGATGCCGAACTGGTTCTCGGCGGAAACCTTGAAGTGATACTCCACATTCTCCTTCAGGCCCTTCACCACCAGAGAGGTCTCAGTAACCCGAGCATCCACTGTGCACCAGGCAGCCTTGGGTACTTCCCGCCTTTCCACAATGTATCCAAGGATGTCAGAGCCGCCATCATCTGATGGTGGCCTCCAGCTGACCCGGACTGATCTGGCCTGAATGTCGTCGAACTCCAGAGGTCCCTCTGGGACATCAGGGCGACCTATCACCTTCACCTTGAGTGGTAATATAAACAGAAAGTGGTGTTTCAGCAAGTTGAACCAAACATATTTTTAATTTAAGTTTTGATACTATTGAACACTTTAAATCAGGCATCCAAAACGTCTGCAAAATGAGCTGCTAACCTTGATGTACACGGCCTTCCTGCCGCATTTATTTTCCAGCACCAGGTCGTAAGTACCAGTGTCATCTTTGTGTGCCTCTTTGATGACCAACTCAGTGATGTCATCATGAGTGGCAATCATGGCCCGGTGAGAGATGTCACGACCGTCCTTGGTCCACTTGCACGTAGGGATGGGTTTACCTTTGATGGGCACAGACAGATGGACGACTCCACCCTGCCGCACCACGTAGCCCTCCTCGTATTTCTGATCAAGCTCATAGTCAGGATAATCTAAAGGAGACACAGATGAGATTTTTGTCAGTTAAATTACAGATTTCATGAAAGTATGATGCTTATTTGACTGTACAATCAAATTGTAAATTATGTAATTTTGCTCTACTACCAAGCATTTCCTGGACTTTAACCACTCCGGGGATCTCAACGGGCTCTCCGGAACCACCAGCATTGCAGGCGCTGACTCTGAATTTGTACTCAGCACCCTGGGGCATGTGGGTGAGGGTGTACTCGCACATCTTGATGGGTGTAGTGTTGCACAGTGTCCATTCCACCTGGTCAACCTTCTGCATCTCGATAAAGTAACCGCTAATGACTGAACCACCCTCCTCCTCAGGTGGTAGCCAGGCAAGAGAGACTGAAGTCCTTGTGGTGTCTGTGACGCTGGCCTGAACTGGAGGACCTGGAGGCTCTGTTCAACAATACAAAGACATTTTTTAGAATTCCACACTGGTAAGATTAATCTAAAATTGGTGTTGATGGTTTAGTGAATGAAGACACTTCAGTGTCATTACAGTAACACTGCAGTTACGCTGAGCTTTACAACACGTACCAATGGGATCCATGGCGACGGTGACTGCGGAGCTCTCGCTGGGTTTGCCAGTTCCTCTGGAGTTGATAGCAGTGATTCGGTGTTCATACTCCAGGCCCTCTATCAGGCCAGAGGAGCGATACCTGGTCATGGTGACAGGATTCTTGTTGATCCTCATCCACCTGTCAGTATGGGCCTCTTTTCGTTCAATGATGTAGCCAGCAATGGTGGAGCCACCGTTGTCCTCAGGTGGATGCCAGGTCAGGGTCATGCCCTCGTGGGTGACATCAAGCACCTCTGGTCTGCTTGGAGGTCCAGGAATGGCTACACAGAAACAGATTCATTGAAGTGAGTAAGAAGATACTTTTCCTGAAATTGATACACAAACATACACAAAGCCTCTGAATTGTTTGAACTTGAGAACTTTAGGTCTTGGACTAGGGGACAGATGTCTGCATAAGAAAACCTTAGTGAAATTTTAAGTAGGCAACTGGATGTGTTCTTTCTTGAGGACGTTTCACTTCTCATCCCAAGAAGCTTCTTCAGTTCTAATTAACTGGAGGGGAGTTGCAGGCTTTTAAACTCTAGGAGTGTCTTTACAGAGTCAAGATGAGACAAGATGTTCACCTTGTTGTCCTCAAAGGAATGATTTGTCTCGTTCATATGTAAGTGGACAGCGGGGTGTTGACATGAGGACAGGCTTAACAACCATTCACACCTTGCCTACGATATAGCATTTAGGATTACTATGGCCTGGATGACTGAGAACCTTCATCAACATGCTCTTCAGTGAAGTATTCATGCGTCATATATGTATGGCACCAAAAGAGCTGGACTAGTGAGACCCAAACAGAAATACACACATAGGTAAAAGAACATAGGATAAAGGGAAGAAGAAGAGAACTCACTCTTAGCGCTCTTGCACTCCACCACCTCGGACTGCAGGAAGCCACCAACACCAAAGCGATTCATGGCAGCAACGCGGAACACATATTCGGTTCCCTCAGAGAGTCTAGTAAACTTGAAGCAGGGTCGGGTCACTGACTCTGAGACGGTGGACCAGCCTGGCCGGTGGGCATCACGTTGTTCCACCACATAACCACTGACGTTGGCACCACCGTCCTTCTCTGGAGGTTCCCAGCTGACTGTCACTGACACGCCATCAACTTCCTCAATCTTCACTGGTCCAACAGGGATGCCAGGTTTGTCTGCATGGACACAAGAAGGTGACTTGTTAGATTCTTAGAATGTTTTAACTGATCATTAGCATTTCACTCGATATAGTAAATGATTTTGATTGTATGTGCTTAAAATGTTAATGTTAGTAAATGTCCTGTATTGATCATAACTTGTCATTGTGTAGCCTTCATTTGTGTGCTGAGAGTCTTACCGAGGATGATGACCTTGATGACCTCGGTTGCTATGCCAACAGCATTCTTCACCTCAAGGGTGTAGTCTCCTGTGTCATTGATGGTCGTTTCGCGGATGACAAGGTGGGTGTATTTGCCATTGCTGTCAATCTTAATGCGGTCCAGGCTGTCCTTCAGTTTGATGCCGCCAAAGGACCAGGAACAGACGGGATGAGGTTTGGCCTTTATGGGGATGTTGAGGTCAATTGGTTTGCCACGGTGCACATGGACAATCTTCTGAGGAATGTTGGTCATGTCGATCTTGGGCATCACTGGAATACACAAGAAGAATGTGTCACCTTGATTGTTTGTCAACTTTTATCACAAATCTTAAAATCTGTAAAGTTTGAGACACTCTGTCCTTAGACAGGAAATAGATGTCATGTGTACAGAACAGATCAACAAAAAACACAGTCTGTACTAATTTTGATGGCAACAATAGATGTTAATTGTTAAACATAAGAAAAGACTACGTGATGTGTTCTTAATATATAAATGATCTTTCTGAGACTTTACACATGTTTCTGAGTTTAATTAAATGCAGAAGTAATTGAGTGATGATTTGATGGGTGTTTTATGATGTTTTCTCACCCTTGATGTCCTGGATTGTTACAGGAGTGACTGTATCCATGGGTTCGCTTGCTCCCCGGCTGTTGGTGGCTCGCATTCTGAACAGGTACTGGTCATTCTCCATCAGAGACTGGATAGTGTACTGGGACATTGAGGCCTTAACTGTCGCCACAGCACTCCACCTGTCTGAGCCCACCTTGCAGGCCTCGATGAGGAAGCCCGTCAGCCTGCTTCCACCATCATGCAGTGGCTTATCCCAATGTAGCGTGACGGTGGACTTGGTGACATCGACAATCTGGAGGTTCAGAGGCACAGAAGGCACCTCGCATACCAGCACGGCCTCAGCTGTCTCACAAGGCTCTCCGACGCCGTAGATGTTCTCTGGCAGGACTCTAAAGAAGTAGTGGGCTCCCTCCTCTAGACCAGTGATCCTAAACAGGGTTTTTCTACACTCAGTGGTTACAGTCTTGTATGACTTCATGTCGGCTTCTCGCTTCTCTACGATGTAGTTACTGACATGGGCGCCACCGTCAATGCTCGGGACATCCCAGGTGATCACAACGGACTCCTTGGTGTAGTCCTTCACCTTCACAGAACCTGGAGGACCAGGAGTGTCTGCAGGAGAGATAAGTAGTGTCTTAGTGTCTGTTAACAAGTGTCTTCATGGATAACCCAAATAACAAAATTGGTGAATCATAAGAGTGAAATTATTGTGCTTTATTCTATGGCTTTTTTCAGGCTGTAATATTTGGTATCTCCAGAAACTTGGGATGACATACCGTAGACTTTAACCAGGATGGTGGCAGTCTTCTTGCCAGATGGGTTCTCTGCCTCCACAACATATTTTCCAGAGTCATAGCGATTGACCTTCTCCACCATCAGTGAGGTGTAGCTGTCTGTGGTCTCAATGTAGCCACGGGTCTGCAGCTCAATACCAGTCTTCCTCCAGGCCACAACTGGTGCTGGCCGGCCAGTGACAAATACCATCAGACGCAGGGTTCCTCCAGCGCGCACACACACAGTTTTCTTCAGGTCATCAGCCAGCTCCAGGTCGGGCATTTCTAACGTGTGGAGAGCACGATAAGGGGTTAATGCTGTGATCGTCATGTAACAAGCTGGAATATGACACTGATTAATGTCTATTACTAGGGGGAAAAGCAAGTTGGAAAACACGTTGACAAAATCATGTTCATTATGCTGCTCAACCAGCAATAAGCTCACTTCCCATTAAATTCAAAAACACAATTAACTGTAAACTAAACATTTCAAAATAAAAAACTGAAACTTGGCTGTATAAACATTAAAGAGTCATACTATATGTTGCCTTGATGAACTGATTATAGCAACAGACTCCAATGTGTTGTCAAAGTTTATTCATGTTTTAAGTTGTGCAGATGCAGCAATAAATAGATGTTTATTGTCATTGTTTCAGAAACAACAAAACAACAGACATTTTACATTATGAATTTTCAAACCTCAGTCTGCTTATTGCTTATTATATATATATATATATAGTGTATTATATGTAATTTCATATAA
>OMLP01015190.1:0-118399 GCA_900302685.1 Spondyliosoma cantharus | reverse complement strand
TACACTATATACACTGACTCACCGATTCTCTCCAGCGGCTCAACCTCAGCACTAGGGTCACTGAACTCGCCGGTGCCGTTGCTGTTGATGGCAGCCACCCTGAATCTGTACTTCTTATTGGCTGCCAGGCCAGCGGCCACATACTCATTGGTCTTGAGAGCCTTGGTGGTGGCACGGTACCACTGCTCAGAGTCTTCTTCAAGGATCTCCACCACGTAGCCACTGACATCTGAGCCACCATCATACATGGGCCTGGTCCAGGTCATGCTGATGCTGTGCTTGGTTGTGTCAGTGATGCGAGGCACTGATGGAGGAGCTGGGGTATCTGGTAGAAGACCATTCAATCAAATAATCATAAATTAGAAATACTCTTGATGTCTTGTGAACATTTTGGGAGCACCACAAGAACCAAAAGAAATATCAGCCCTAAAAATCTGACTGAATAGACAATTCTCTTACATGTTGGGTCTTTGCAGAGGATGTATGGTGAGGCATCGCTCGGCTGGCTGTCACCAGCAGCGTTGACCGCAGTCACCCTGAACTGGTACTCGCTTCCTTCCAGGAGACCTGTGATCTTTAGTCGGATGTCATAGATGGTGTAAGTCCTATTCACCCTTGTCCACCTGGTCCATACAAGAAACAAATTACATATTGTGAGGGAGAGGCAATAAGAATCCATTTTTCAGAGAGTGAAAACTAAAATCTTTCCGTTAATTTAAGAAGTTGTTCCCACCTGGTGCTGCTCTTCTCTCGTTTATCCACGATGTAGTTTTTGATCTCGCTGCCTCCATCACTCTCAGGCTTCAGCCATTCAATGATGACATGCTCCTTACCCACAGCGGTAGCCTCTGGAGTGCCCGGCTGGGAAGGAATGGCTGGGAAAGAGAGGTAGGACAAATCAAACACTGAAACAAATCTAGCGGTCATGTAGTTTCCCCTTTCATAAAACAGAACATTATCCATAACACCTTACTATGCAGCAGTGTAACTGGAAACGATTGCGGGTATATTAGCTTTTTGATCTAAAAATGTACAGTAGAGAAAATAATCTGAAGCATCATTGAACACAGGTCTTCATTATGCACAATTAAGAACGTTTTCTTAGGTGATAAAAGAAAATCTTGTGTGATAAAAAAGAAATCTCCCCAGCAATCCTACATTTTATAAAGCTATAACTTAAATTAGAAAAGGATTGTTTTGTTAAATCCTACCGTACATGGTTGCTATAGTAAAGCAATATGGAAAACACATTTTGATTGAAAGTCAAATGTTACAGCTTACTGTAGGCATTCCTGGCAATGACGGGGTCAGACTCCAGAGGAACTCCAGGCCCAAACTTGTTGACTCCTCTGACTCTGAAGATGTACTCATTGTTCTTGATTAGCCTGGAGCTGACGCATGACAGTGACTTGCATTCTGTCTCCATGATGACCCAGTTGAGTCGGCTTGTTTCACGTCGCTCCACAATGTAATGGCTGATGCTGTCTCCACCATCTTCCAGAGGAATCTTCCAAGACACTGTACACTTCTCCTCTGTCACTCTGCTGATTGCAATCTTGTCAGCCGGAGCTCCAGGAGTATCTGAAGGAAAGAAACCGAGAGTTGGATCACTGTCAACAGTGAACTTAGTGATACACTTCAACCTCAGTGTTTTAAGTGATGATGATGATTACAGTTTAATTAAAGTTTCTTGGCAACTCACCCAGAACTTTGACGCCGACAGAGGCGGTCTTGATTCCGCTGGCATTCTTGACAGTCAGAATGTATCTGCCTGTGTCGTATCTGTCACAGTTCTTGATCACGGCCATGGCTCTGGTTGAGGTGTAGGTCAGAGAATATTTCTCTCCGAGCTCCAAAATCTTCTCTCCCTTTGACCAGTACACGGTAGGCTCTGGTTTACCACCCACAGCACCATCCAGGACGAGGTCGGAGCCAGCGGTGACGGTGACAGTCTCGCCCACCAGCTTGCTGTCCAGTTCGGCTTTGGGAGGAGCTGCAGCAAAGACGAGACAGTTAGTTTTTAAGAAATTTCACAAGCTCTGAATTCAAACTTAAAAGGAAAACAAAAATCCTATTTGTAATGATTCTGTAATAATCTAACTTACAGTATTCATCTTTGCATGTGACTGGTCCAGTGGACTCAGAGGGTGAACTGTGGACACCGGCAGCATTCTTGGCAATGACACGGTACTCATAGGTTTCCCCTTCTCCAAGGTTGCTGACAGTGAAGTAGTTCTCTGTGATGGTGGTGTAGTTGCACTTGAGCCAACGGTTGTCATCCCACTCATCTGTGCTGTACACTTTCCTCTCCACCACGTAACCAACAATCTTGCTTCCACCATCATTGAGTGGCACGGTCCAGCATAACGACACGGAGGAGCGGGTGATGTCAGTGACTTCAGGTTTACCAGGAGGATCTGAGCAGGGAGAGGTTTACAAAGAATTGTAACACAGCTTCAATCACACAGCTTTGTACTCTCTTTAAGGATTTAATTGTTTTAGCTGAGCAATGTGAACAATAAGTAGCACATGTTCATGTTTTGAAATCAGATTAACTGACTATTTGGTTGGTTATTCATGTTTGTAGTTAGGACATAAGTGTTCCCCTCACCAACAGGATTGAGTGCTATCACTGGTCTGGAGGCCTCGCTAGCCTTGCTGAGTCCGGCGATGTTCATGGCATACACCCTGAACTGGTACTCCAGGCCCTCGATCAGGCTGGACACTTTGTAATGGCACTCGAGGCAGGGCAATTTATTCTCCCTCACCCACAAGATCGTGTTCCTCTCCTTCTTCTCAATCCAGTAGCCAGTCACCTGGCTGCCACCGTCAGCGTATGGCACATCCCATTTGATGCTGATGGCACTGGCAGACACGGATACCACATCTGGACGAGTTGGAGGACTTGGTGGAACTGTAAAAATAAAGTGGATGATAGATTACGGATTAATTTGCATTAGATATGAATGCATTTTCAAATTATGTTTAACTTTGTCATCCATATGCATAAAAAGAATCAGGACTTTTGTGTGACTGTTGAATAGAACTTACTAAATGGATGCTCGATGACAACAGGAGCAGACTCAGTGGACTTGCTGACTCCAAACTTGTTCTCAGCACACACTCTGAATGTGTATTCCATATACTTGGTAAGATGTGTCACTTTGATGGTGGTTCTTTTCACACTTGAGTTTACTACTTGCCAGGAGGCAGAGCCAGACTCTCGTTTTTCCACAATGTAGTTGCTGATGTCACTGCCACCATCATCAGCTGGTTCTGACCAGGACAAGTTGCAGGACTCTGAGGAGACTCCAGAAATTTCCACAGGGCCTGTGGGTGGGCTCGGTCTGCCAACTACAACCACAGTCACTGTAAATGTCTTCACACCAGCAGAATTCTCCAGGATCAGGTAATATTTGCCACTGTCGCTTCTCTTGCCATCTTTCACCACCAGAGTGGTTCTCTCTTTTGTGGTTTTGATGGAGACTCTGTCAGTCTCCTTAAGCTTCATCTCCTCCAGCTTCCAGGTGACTTTGGGTGCAGGCCTGCCGCTGATGGGGATGTCGATTATGAAGTTGTTGGAGACCTTGCAGGTGATAAGCTGGTTGGTGATGCTGCTGAGATCAGCAGTTGGTTCAATGCGAGGCTCCTTAATGACGACAGAGCTGAAGGTGCCCTGAGGCTCACTGATTCCAGCATCATTCTTGGCCTTGACTCTGAAGTCATACTCTGTGTTCTCAATTAGACCCTCCACGAGCATCTTTAGGGACTTTGTCTCTCCGCTAACAACCCAGCGGTCACTGCCTTTAGCTCTGAATTCAACAATGTAACCTCTGATGCGGCTGCCTCCATCATGCTCAGGTTTCAGCCACACCAGGGAGGCTGTGGAGTTGGATGTGTCAACAACATCCAGTCTCTTGGGTGGTGCCGGTTCTTCTGTGGCAATGATGGGTTCAGTCATCTCGTGAGCTTCTCCTTGGCCATACTGGTTAACAGCAATTACCCTGAACAGATATGGCACGCCAATATCGAGACCAGTAACTCTGATCATCTGCCGAGAGCATTTAGTGCTGATCTCCTGCCAAGCAAGGCGACTGGCCTCACGTTTGTCCACACTGTAGTGGTGAATTCGGGATCCACCATCATTTGTAGGGGCATCCCACATCAATGTCAACGCTCCGCGGGTAACATCTTTGAAAGTGATGGCTCCTGGAGGTCCAGGTGTGTCCAGCACTTTGACAGTGAATGTGATAGACTTACGCCCGCTATTGTTCTCCAGGGACAGGGTGTATTTGCCGGCCTCATACCTGGTGCAGCCCTCAATGGTCAAAGTAGAGGAGGAATCTGTGGTGTTGATGTCAGCCATGACAGGCAGCTCACCGTCTGCTTTAGACCAGGTGGCGAGAGGAGCTGGTTTGCCACGGAAGGCAATTTGGAGGGTGACAGTGCCGCCGTTCTTTACAATGTGAGTCTGCTTGAAATTTGCATCAATGTCAATCTCAGGAGATGTAAGTCGGTCCAGAGCCTGAACAGGATTGGGCAACACAGAGGCTTCGCCTTCTCCAGAGCCATTCACAGCGCTGACCCTGAACTTGTAGAGCTCTCCAGGCACCAGACCCTTGGCAGTGTACTTGGTGTGGAGGCAAATCTGGCTGTTGACTCTATGCCACTCCTCCAGACTGGCCTTACACATGTCAATATTGTAGCCAATGATTTGCATACCGCCATCAAAGACTGGCTTGGTCCATTCCAGGCTGACTGAAGACTTGGTGGAATCAATGACCTGATCAACAGGAAAAGAGAATGGTTCATAGTGTGATTTTTAATGTAGATTTTTCATTGTTCCTTAAGTTATTTTTTAGGGTTTTGTGTGTACTAGAATAGCACCAATTTTTATTTTGTTGATTTTCAATAACAATACTGATCATCCTTAAAAACTCTAAGAATTACCATACCTGACTGTGTCAATCATATTTACATCTTTGTTTGTATTTAATTAGTTAATGTTTTCTTTGTAATTATAAAATTGAAAAACATTTTTCCATTAATTGTTTTTTCTTACAATTATGTGAAAGTTCCTGTAATCCTACCTTGATTAAAGTGGGGGCGCTGGGAGCACTTGTTGGTTCTCTGCATTTGAATAGCCTAGAGGTACCGCTGGCCGGTCCAACGCCAGCACCATTTTCAGCCATGACACGGAACTCATACTCGTTGCCCTCAGTGAGGTTGGTGACACGGTGTCTTAGCTCAGTGATGGCCCTCTTAGAGGAAACCTTCACCCAGCGTAGACTCTTCTTCTCTCTCCTCTCCAGGATGTATCGTTTGATCTCGTTACCCCCATCTGTCCGTGGCCTGGTCCAACACAAGGTAATGCTACTTCCGGTCACATGGGTGGCATCTGGGGTACTAGGGGCATCGGGCACAGCTGAGGAGGACAGCATCAAAGTATTTGGGTTACAAAAGTCATATTTGACTTTGACATTTTTTGTACATTTTGTTCCTGTCAACATTCAAGTGCAAGAGATCAGGGATATGTTTTTAAGGTGTCGTCAGCACACCGGACAGACAATAATTGCTGACTTTACTTACTGTATTGCATCTGTGCGATGACAGGATCAGAGTCCAATGGTTTGCCAACACCAAATTTGTTGACAGCAGAGATTCTGAACTGGTACTCATTGCCTTTGATAAGGTTGGTGGCATTGTAAGAACAAGCTTCGCATTTGGAGGTGACCATTGCCCAGGATAACCGAGATGTCTCCCTCTTCTCCACCACATAGTGAGTGATGGCGGCACAGCCGTCATTCTCTGGTGGGTTCCACCACACGGTGCACTTCTCAGCTGTGATACCGGTGAAACGGATGGGACCCTCAACAGGTCCAGGGGTATCTGCAGGGTAAGCCAAGGAGAGGAGTTGCTTAAAAAATGGTCATAAATTGCGATATTGTCACTTCATTGAATTTTACATGAGGTGTTATGTCTTTAGGAGCTCAAACGTTGGTGGAAACAAGTTTAAAAATGTTTGTATAGTATGTCTTTAATAATTATTGAAACATAATCGTATTTATAAATGTAATGTAATTACTAACCTTGTACTCTGACATTTACATCAGCTTTCTTGGTACCGGAGCTGTTCTTGGCCTCTACAGTGTAGATGCCACGGTGATTCCTATCAGCATCACGGATAAAAACACTGCTGGTGCCAATGCCTGTGGTAATCTCAATGTCAATCATGATCCTTTTGTCAATCTCTTTGCCATCCTTGTACCAAATAACCTGGGGAACGGGACGTCCAGTGATGCTACAGGCAAGCTTAACGTTTTCTCCTGCCCTAAGAGTGAGCACCTGGTCTGGAGACCACTCAATCTCAGGAGCAACTGAAAATGCAAAGAGAATGAATGACGATGGACTCAGCACAATCAAAGCAATGTGAGAATAGAGTTTGTGTGTGTTGGTTTGATAAGTTTAAATTCCAGTTTGAAAATACTTACTGCTCTCATCCTTTGTCATAATGTATCCA
This sequence comes from Spondyliosoma cantharus, assembly GCA_900302685.1. Taxonomy (NCBI): domain Eukaryota; kingdom Metazoa; phylum Chordata; class Actinopteri; order Spariformes; family Sparidae; genus Spondyliosoma; species Spondyliosoma cantharus. Next base: position 111,879 of record OMLP01015190.1, on the reverse strand, counting down.
GAGGAGTTAGATGGTGGACTGACTGTGCCCACAGCATTCCTCGCAATTACTCTGAATTCGAATCTGTCTCCAGCCGACAGGCCAGTTACAGTGAACTGGGTCTCGCTTATATCAGTGAAGTTGCACCGCAGCCATTTGCCTCTACCCTGGCGCCTCTCCACGCTGTATGCCACAATTTTGCTGCCACCGTCCCTCTTGGGGATGTCCCACTTCAGGGTCACTGAGTCCCTGGTCACATCAATGCAGACAGGGTTGCCAGGTGGATCTAAATGAGAAGAAAAAGAAGCAATTCATTAAAAATGCTTTATTATAAAATCCTGAACAAATACAGAAGAGACTGCCTTTGATATTATTTTTGATACTGACATTACAAAAACACAACATAGCTCCATTTAAAGTCTTATCCTTATGGTAGACTAGCAGTTTCCCTTCGTTTCCAGTCTTTAACAGACCAGGTCCTATTTCTGTACTGTATGAACAAAGATGAAACTGATCTATCTTGTTATTGAACTCTCTAAAAGATGGACTGTTCATACAAGTACAAAAGTATTCTTTAACATAGATGTAGTATTTAGCATTCACTTACCAACAGGGGAGATGGCGAGCGCATGTTTACTCTGTTCGCTAACAGGACTGAGTCCGGCGTTGTTCTCAGCATAGACTCTAAAGGAGTACTCCAGACCCTCAATGAGACCAATGATCCTGTACTCCTTGTTGGAAATGATAGTGGAGTTCACCTTTTGCCACATGAGGCTGTTCCTGTCCTTTTTCTCAACATGATAGCCCAATATCGGGGATCCTCCATCAAAGCCAGGGGCCTCCCATCTGATGGTCATGCCATCACTTGTGATGTTGTAAGCCACTGGCTTTCCTGGAGGTCCTGGGGGTTTATACTGGTGCTGGGCAACAATGTCTGAGGAGGTGAGCGGTTCACTGACTCCATACTTGTTCTCTGCACGGACTCTTAACTGGTACTGAGTTCCCTTGACCAGGTTGGGAATCTTGAAGGTGGTCCTTACAACGCTGGAGCAGACCATCTTCCAGTTGGCCTGGGAGGTCTCGCGTTTCTCCACGCTGTAGCAGGTGATCTCACCACCTCCATCTTCCTTTGGCACATCCCAAGAGATAATGATACTCTGGGCTTTAATCTCATCAAAGCGGATGGGACCAACAGGCACTGAGGGAGGTCCCAGAGTGATCACATTAATATCAAAGTAGTTTTTGATTACTCTGTTGTCCAGAACCAAGGTGTACTGGCCTGCATGTTCCTTCTTGGCTCCTCTGACTGTGACTGCAGTCTTATTGTCAGTGGTTCGGAAGCGAATCTTCTCACTTTCCTTCAGAGGGAAGTTATCCTTTAACCAGCTGATTACAGGTCTCGGTTTACCCTTGAAAGGCAACTCAATGTGGATGTTCTGACCAATACGAACAGCAAGTTCTCCATTGGGGTAGTCAATCATGTTCGCCTCCGGTGGAATGATGAAGTCCACAACTGTGATGGGACCAATCTGGGAGAAATCACTTTTGCCCTTCTCATTCTTGGCAAACACTCTGAAATCCATGATAGTGTTCTCCTTGAGTCCGGTCACTTCACAGCTGCAGCGCTTGCATGTCGCACCCAAAGTCCAGGTGGGATCTTCCTTGGTTCTCTTCTCAATTATATATTCTGTAATGTGGCTGCCACCATCATGGTCAGGTTTTGTCCACTGAAGGGTAACAGATTTCTTTGTGGAGTCAACCATCACCAGGTCTTTAACAGCTCCTGGAGTTTCAGTGGCTCTGACAGGCTCTGTGGTCTCACAAGTGTCACCCACACCATACTCGTTTTCAGCAGACACACGGAAGAAGTAAGCTATGTCCTCCTCAAGACCTGACACCTTGTAAGTTGAGTTGGCACACTCTGCGTTGATGACCTGGTAAGCCTTCATGGTGGAGGCCTTCCTCTCAACAATGTAATTAGTGACAGGAGAACCACCGTCAATGACAGGAGCCTCCCAGCTGAGTGTCAGCTTTCCTCTTGTCACATTCTTGATGATCAGTTTCTGGCAGGTGGATGGACTGTCCAGAACCTTAAGGGAAACTGTAATTATCTTAGGTTCTCCTACGCCGTTCTCAATCTCCAGCAGGTACTTGCCGCAGTCATCACGAGTGACCTTAGGGATGAGGAGTGTTGTGGCTCGCTCACTGCTGTTGATGGTGTAGCGGTTGTCACCAGCAATGTTGCGATCGCCACGGCGCCAGGTGATGTTGGGGGCTGGGCGTCCCTTCAGGGGGATAAAGACTTCCACATCACGTCCGGCCCTGGCTGTGTACTGGGTTGTCATAGGAACATCCAAGTCCAAATCCGCCTCCTCTGTTAGATCAAGGTGGGAAATACCCAAAATGAATTACACTATTAATGACATGATAAGCCATCTTAAGTCAATAGATTTAGTTTAACAATCAATATCAATTTCATAAAAATCATTAATTAACTCTATATCATCATGCTTATATTATTTTTTTATCTTGATCACAAAACAAAATGTGTAAGTCTAATGTATTGTGTTAATTCCATGAAGAGGAGATGGTCTATATGTATACAAACCCAAGATATCTTTGGCTTGAATAGGCTGGTACATTTTGATGTCTTCTCCTTTGCCTTTGCAGTTTACAGCAGAGACTCTGAAGTAGTAGTAGGTTCCAGGTTTCAGGTGGGAAACAACATACTCGCAGGTCTTGACCTGTGGGTTGATTGTCACCCATTCTTTCTCCTCTGTGTTCATCTGCTCCAAAATGTAGTGTGTGATTTCACTACCACCATCATAGACAGGCTTCTCCCAGCCAAGGGTGATGGAGGTCTTTGTAGAGTCGACCACACACAGCTTGGATGGCTCACCAGGCAGATCTGGAGAAGACAAAAGGGCATGAATGTTTTCAGAGGTTCCATGTGAAGACCTTAATACTGAATAAAGTTCTTAAAATAGTGAATGCAAACTAAACTATATGCATACCAATGGGATCGTAGGCCTTGTAGAGGTCAGAATCCTCAGAATAGTTTCCAGCTCCAGCCTTGTTGACAGCACAAACTCTGTATTGGTACTCATTATTCTCCACCAGGTTGGTGACTTTCTGCCTGGTGTCTCTGATGGTGCCCTTCACCACCTGGACAAAAAAGAGATGTGAAGTTGCTTACGAATGCCAGTTATTAGTTTGTCTTCTTTAATACTTAAAAACAAATTTAAAATGAGAAGAATGGTCAATAAACTAACCTTGAACCATTGCAGACTCTTCTTCTCCCTCTTCTCCAGGTAGTAACCATCGATGTCGCTTCCTCCATCCAATGCTGGTCTTTCCCAGATCACTGTCATGGTGGACTTGGTGATCATGGTCACTTTAGGCTTGGATGGCTCAGTAGGAGGAACTGTGCAAAATCAAAAAGTATTTTTTAATTAAAAATAATTAAAAAATAATGAATATATATAGGAAGGATGAAATGTATTGAAACACTTGCTATATACTCCATCTTTTCAAAAATGTTATACATTCAAATAATAAATTGAAGTGTGGTGGTTTTTCAGAGCTAATAATCAACTCTGAACTGAACAGCAGTTACGGTGGAGATTATTCAGTTTGCTTACCAAATGCATTCTTGGCAATTATTGGCTCAGACTCCAATGGGTCTCCAATGCCGTACTTGTTCACTCCACGGACTCTGAAGATGTACTCATTGCCCTGGATGAGTCTCTGCACATTAACAATGCAGTCTACCAGTTTTTCTGAGACAATAGACCACATAACTCGGCTGGTCTCCCTCTTTTCCACGATGTAATGTGTTACCATAGCACCACCCTCATCAGCAGGTGGGGACCACATGATGGTGATGTTGTCAGCTGTCACCTTCTTAAACTGAATCTCTCCATCAGGGGGGCCTGGCTTGTCTGGTTAGGGGGAGAGATATGCATGTCAGGATCTATACCTAATTAACGTCATGCAAGACAAAATCACTGTCATAAATATAGTAATTATATAGTATGTGAGCACCTTGAATCAGCAGCCTGACATGGCCACATGCAGATCCTAGGGAGTTCTTCACCTTGACCTCATAGGCTCCAGAGTTAAGACGAGTGGTTTCCCTCAAGAACAAACTGGTTGACTCAGATGTGTGTTTGAAAGAGAGTTGGGCGGTGGGCTTAAGCTCTCTGCCATCCTTAAACCACTCAATAGTGGGAGCAGGTTTGGCTGTGATATTAAACTTAAGCTCCACATTAGATTCAGCCATGTACTTGACCTCATTCAGATACTCCTGGGGCATTTCAATCTCTGGAGCACCTAGATGATTAACAGAAAAAGGCAGGTAGGTTCCAATTCTGATCAATACATGCATCATACATGGTAGAACATGATATGGCAATGACAAGAATCAACTCCCAAAGTGTAAAAGGACAAGCGTGATAACAGGTTTCACAAATAACACTGGCAATACAGGAAAGGCCATAGAGTATATAAAGTGTTGATTCTGTGAGGAGAATAACTGTACTACATTTTATAGATATGGCAGTTTGAATTAAAATGTTCAAACAGACAAAAAACACCAACCATAGGTATCCACACACGTAACTGGCCCAGCAGTCATGGATGGGTTGCTAATTGAGCCAACAGCATTCTTAGCCATGACTCTGAACTCGTATGTCTCGTCCTGGGTAAGGCCAGTCACAGTGAAGCGGGTGTCTGTGACATTGGTGAGGTTTGTCTTGGACCATCTAGCACCAGTGCCCTCTCTCTTCTCAATGATGTAGCCAGTGATCGGGGATCCACCATCATAGTTAGGCTTCTGCCAGGCTAGGCTAATGGAGTTCTTGGTGATGTCACTGATGCGCAAGTTGATGGGTGGCTCTGCAGGAAAAGACAGTGAGGACTTGCCATTAGACAGCTGTTGCTAAAAAGTAAAATCATATTTCCTTGACTTGAAAGAATGTTTTGACACTAGACTTACCACAGGCGTCAATAGCCAGCACTGCATCAGAAACCTTGCTGAAGGCACTCATTCCTGCAGCATTCTCTGCTGCCACCTTGAACTCATAAATAAGTCCAGCATTGATGCTGGTGACCTTGAAATGTGTTGCACGGATCACCATTTTGTTGACTCTCTGCCATAGGATGCTGTTTCTGTCTTTCATCTGGAGATGGTAGCCAAACACATGGCTGCCACCATCTGACTTAGGCTCCTTCCAGGTCACAGTGATGGTCTCCCTGGTTACAGCAGTGATCTCTGGAGTCGATGGTGCATCAGGAATAGCTGGGGGATGAGAATTCATGGGTTTTAGCATGTTATTTCTGAAAAATTCTGAAAATAATAAGTATGAAGATAAAAGAGGAACAAAATCAAAACAAAGACCACTTACTGTAAGGAAGGCTGACGGTGACTGTTGGTGAGTCAATGTGCTCACTGATTCCATATCTGTTCTCAGCTCTGATTCTGAACTGGTACTCCAGGCCAGTGGTCAGCTTCATGATCTTCATGGTGCAACGAGCCACAGCAGAAGAGACATCTATCCAGTTGGCTGTTGTTGTCTCTCTCTTCTGGATAATGTAATTGGTGATGGGGCTGCCACCTTCATATGCCGGTGGGAGCCACTTTAGGCTCACACTGTCTTCTGTGACATCAGACAGTTCCACAGGTCCAAGTGGGGCACTGGGGCGGTCCAGAACTACAATATTTACAAAAGACTTGGTGGTTCCACTGGAGTTGGATGCAGTGATATCGTATCGTCCTGAGTCCCCAGCAATGCTCTCGCGCAAAGTGATCTTGATGCTGTCAGGAGTGACTTCAGAATTAAATCTCATTGTTGATTTGAGCAGCACATTATCCTTGGACAGGCTGACTTTAGGCAAAGGCCGGCCTGTCAGTGGGATCTCACACTTCAGAGTGGAGCCGGCTCTTACATACACAGTGTTGTGGGGGAAGTCCTTCATGATGATCTCCGGAGATTCTAGGGTATACAAGGAACAAGTTATAGCTGGGGAAATGAAGTGCAATATGGTGTCATTTGAATGCATTCATTTTTTTGGCTGTATTTCATCTTTGTCTTCACTATCTGATCAATCAGTTCAGTCTGCAACTTACCAAGTTGGTCTTTCACCATTACAGGGGTGACCATTTCCTTAATATCACTGAATCCAGCATGGTTCTCTGCTCTGACTCTGAAGAAGTACTCGGCATTCTCCCTCAGACCAGAAACTGTGAAGTGGATGAACTTGGTTACGCCACACTTAACCCACTTCTCCTGGCCTTTCTCCAGAGCTTCTATCAGGTAGCCAGTAATTCTGCTGCCTCCATCTTGTTCTGGTTTAGCCCAGGCCAGGGTTACACTCTCCTTGGTCACCTCAGTCACACCCAATTTTGGTGGTGGGCTTGGTTTTTCTAGAAAAAGGGGATAAATGTATTTGATTTATTATTTATTTATTAAAATAACAGTGCATTATATTTTGCACAATAAGAATTCAGTACCTGTGATCTTGGTTCCTTCTTTGGTCTCAGCAGAAACGCCAACACCGTACTCATTCTCTCCTGTCACTCTGAAGTAGTAGACTTCCCCTTCCGTTAGGTCTGTCACCTTGTATGTCAGTCTGTGACATGTGTCAGTCAACCTGGTCCAGCCTTTCTTGCTGGCCTCACGGATATCAACAAGGTAGTTCTTCACTGGTCCGCCTCCCTCATTCTCTGGAGTGTCCCAAGTCACAGTAGCAGAGGTTCTGGTCACATCCTTGACCTCTACATGGGCAGGAGCACCAGGTGAGTCCAGGACTCTGACATTGAGAGCCAAGGAGGAGGTTCCAGCTACACTGGACAAGGTGACAGTGTATTTGCCAGAGTCACTGCGAGTTGCTTTCTCTAAGGTGATGGAAGTGAAGGTGTCTGTGGTGTCAATTACAGCACGAACTCTAAGGTCAACATCAGGCTTAGTCCATGTAACTGTGGGGATTGGTTTGCCTCTGAAGGGCACTGTCATGGTGAATGAGCTGCCATCCTTCACGATAAGAGTCTTTCTCATCTCATTGCTGATGTCAAAGACTGGCTCCTCCTCTCTTTCTTTGGCGATCTGTTTATCTGACTCAGAACTGGGCTCACTTACTCCAATCTTGTTAATGGACTTGACAACAAACACATATTCAGCCCCAGGTGTCAATTTTACCACTGTAAACTCTGTATTCTTGGTGTTCTGGACTCCAACAATCCATTCATCATCTATAGTCTTCCTGTATTCTACTCTGTAGCCAGTCACAGGTGCTCCACCATCAAATAGTGGCTTGTTCCATGACAGGGTTACTGTAGTCTTCGTAGAGTCAATGATCTTAGGTTTAGCAGGAGGTGAGGGGAGGAACTGGGGGTCTTCAGCCTTGATGAGTGGGCAAGGGATGCTGGGAGCACTGAGACCAGCAGCATTTTCTGCAAACACTCTGTACTCATACTCACTGCCCTCACGAAGGCGTGAGGCTTTGACTCTGAGGTCATAAACAGGTTTCTTGTTGACACGGCACCATCGAAGGCCAGTTTTCTCTCGCTTTTCAATGACATAGCCGGCGATACTGCTGCCACCATCAGAAACTGGTCTCTCCCAACATATGGTCATTGCCTCACTAGTAACTGAGGTGACCTGGACATTAGTAGGAGCTGCAGGCACAGTAAATGGATCCATGGCCTTTGTTGGCTCACTCTCCAGGGCCTCACCATCACCATATTTGTTGACTCCCCTGACTCTGAAGATGTATTCATTTCCTTTGAGCAGCTTGGTCACTTTACAGGTGGTTGCCTTCATGTCACCATAGACAAGAGTCCATGCAAGGCGACTGGTCTCACGTTTCTCCACAATGTAATGCATTATTTCAGCACCACCATTCTCCTGAGGGGGTCCCCATGATATTGTACATTTCTCTGCTGTGAGGCCAGACACTGCCAAAGGACCTGAGGAAGGTCCAGGTCTGTCCAGAACCTTACAATTGATAGCCACAGACCTGGTTCCTGCCACATTATGCAGGGTCAGGACATACTGGCCAGTGTCCCTCCTAATAATGTCTCTGACAATCAGTGTGGTTGCAAAGTTGGTCGAGGTGATTTCACACCTGGCCTTGGCCTCGATCTCCTTTCCATCCTTAGACCATGAGACAACTGGGAGTGGACGGCCTGTGATTTCAGCATCAATTCTAATGATCTCTCCAGCCTGAACGACAACCAGCTGTCTCAATTTATCTTCAAGGATAATAGTGGGGGGGTCAACATCATCCTTGACTGTGACAGGACCAGTGTTCTCAGAGGGAGCACTCAACAACTCTGCAGAATTCTTAGCAATGACATGGAAGTCATATTGGACATCTTCTGTGAGGCCTGTGACATCGAAGTAGGTGTCTTGCAGGTTGGCGAAGTTACATTTCAGCCAGCGGCCATTTGGAAGTTCTTTACGCTCAACAATGTAGCCAGTAACCTTTGCGCTGCCATCAAACTCTGGCTTATCCCAGAAAAGGGAAACTGATGTCCTGGTAATGTTGGTGACTCTAAGGTTACGTGGGGGTTCACATGGATCCCTGGCGGCTACAGCGTCGCTGGCCTTAGTGCATGGACCAATGCCAGCAATATTCTCAGCATAGACTCTGAACTGATACAGCAGGCCTTCTTCAATGCCTGTCATTTTGAACTGGTTCTCAGCTAGCAGAGCTCTGTTGACTTTGGTCCACAGGATGCTGCTTTGGTCTTTGCATTCAATGTGATAACCAATAACAGGGCTTCCACCATCACTGGCAGGTCGGCCCCATATCACGAGCATGCCATACTTGGTGGCATGAGCAACATGTAGGTTGGTTGGAGGGCCGGGAGGCTCAAAGGGATACTGAGCAACAACAGGAGCAGAGTCAATGGCATGACTCTTGCCATAACGATTCTCAGCTGCAATACGGAACTGGTACTCTGTTCCTTGAGTCAGACGGGACACTTTGATTGATGTCCTGGCTACTGTCGCAGAAACAATCTGCCATGTGGTTGTGGTAGTATCTCTCTTCTCCACCACATAGTTGTTGATCTGGCATCCACCCTCATAGGTTGGAGGATCCCAAGACAGAGAGATGAAGTCAGCACTCACCTCATCCACTTTAATGTTGCTTGGTGGGCCAGGTTTGTCTAGGATTATAACAGATATTTCAGCTTTCTTGGTGCCAACTGAGTTAGTCAAAGTAATCTCATACTTTCCAACATCATCCTTGGTTGCATCCTTGATGAAAATCTTGGATGAAGTCTTTGAAGAAAGAACATTGACCCTTGTCGTCTGCTTAAGCAACTGGCCATCCTTTTTCCAGGACACCTCAGGCTGAGGTCTGCCTCTGAAGGGAACATCAATCTTCAAGTCATCTCCTGCTTTTACACTGTATGTATCAAACAACAGGTTGATGATGGGCTCCATTGTGATGTCCTTCACCACCACAGGGGTAGCCAGGGGCTTGGCATCACTCTTGCCCTTGTCATTCACAGCAATTACCCTGAAGGCATATTCCTCTCCAGTTGAGAGTCCTTCAATAGTAGCTTCCAGTGCTTTGACTTCACTGCATACAGTCCATTTATCCTCTCCCTTGGGCTGCATCTCCACAATATAATTTGTAATTTTGCTGCCTCCATCATAGTCAGGTTTCTCCCAGGAAAGGGTAACAGTATGACGGGTCACATCTACCACGACAATCTTACCAGGAGGCAAAGGAGCCTCAGACACCTTGACTTGATCTGTGGAGGCAGGCAGACCTACCCCCAGCTCATTCACAGCCAATACACGGAAATAATATCGGCCTCCCTCCTGCAGGTCAGAAATAATGTACGAGTTCCTCACACAGTTGGTGCAAACACTGGTGAAAGCCATCCTTTTCTGCTCTCTCTTTTCCACAATGTAGTGTGATATCTTAGCCCCACCATCAATTAGAGGAGGCTCCCAGGAGAGAGAGACAGAACTTCTCTTCACATCCTTAACCTCCAAGTTGGTAGGAGCGCTCGGGGAGTCCAGAACTCTGACATTGATGAAGGCTGATTTAGAGCCACTGAGATTTTCAAGGGTCAGTACATATTTGCCAGTGTCGAATCTGTCAACATTTTCAATCACCAGCATTGTGTAAGAGCTTGTGACTTCAATCTGGGCACGCTCATTTAGAGTACCATCAGCCTTTGACCATTTGACCTCAGGCTCAGGCATTCCTCTGATTGTCACAAACAGACGCAAGGTGGCGGTGGCACGAATATTGACCATCTTCCTCAGGTCAGCATCTAGTTCAATCTCAGGAGCCTCCAGCTTCTCAGCAGCGATCACAGACACAGGTAGGTCCACAGGCTCTCCCACACCCTCACAGTTTACAGCACAGATGCGGAAATTGTACTCTGCATTCTCCTTCAGTCTCTTTACAGTGTAGTGGGTATCCTGGACACCAGTATATGGTGTACAAATGATCCATTCATCATCTGCTGCCTCCTTCATTTCAACAATATAGCCACTTATCTGTGCTCCACCATCATAGATAGGTCTGGACCAGGACAAAGAGACAGTGGTGCTTGAATGGTCGGTGACTTTGGGGTTATTTGGAGGCCCTGGTGGATAAATGGCATCACAGGCTTTGATGTATTCAGATGGTGCGCTAGGCTTTCCCACCCCAGCAGCATTTTCTGCTGAGACCCTGAATTCATAGGAGTGGCCCTCTGTAAGACCAGTGCATCTGAATCTCAGGTCATTCAGTCTCTTCTTGTTGCACTTCATCCATCTGATACCATCCTTGTCACGCTTTTCAAGGATATATCCTTCAATCTCAGCTCCTCCATTATCTTCTGGTCTCTCCCAGGTAAGCACTATGGAGTCCCTAGTGACAGCGCTAGACTCTAGAGTGGAGGGGGCACTGGGAGTGGTGAAGGGATTACGAGCAATAACAGGGTCAGATTCCAAAGGCTCACCAACACCATATTTATTCACAGCAGTGACTCTGAAGATGTATTCATTGCCAGGCAGGAGTTTTGTGATTTTGTAGCTGATTGCCTGTATCTTAGGCTCAACCATGGTCCATGACAAACGACTGGTCTCTCTCTTCTCAATGATGTAGTGAGAGATACTTGCTCCACCATCATGTGAAGGATGGTTCCAGTGCAGATAGCATTTCTCAGCTGTAACCCCTTTGACTTCTAATGGGCCATCTGGAGGACCAGGTCTATCCAGAACTTTAACATTAACTGGGATCATCTTGACTCCTCCCACATTGACAAGTTTGAGGACAAAGTGGCCACCATCCACCCTGATACAGTCCTTGACTGTCAGGATGGTACGTGTGAGTGTGGTCTTGATCTCCATTCTTGGTGTAGTTTTGTCAATCTCTTTGCCTTCCTTTAACCAAGTGACCTCAGACAGAGGCTTACCAGTGTAGTCTGCATCAATGATGAATGTCTCACCAGCATTAACAACAGTCAGATCCTTGAATTTAGAATCCAAGGTTGCATCTGGAGCCTCAATTTCATCTTTGGCAGTAATTTCTCCTGTGCTTTCAGAGGGACGGCTGGAAATGCCAGCGGCATTCCTGGCAATGATTCTGAACTCATATACACAGTCCTCAGTCAGGCCAGTGACTGTGAACTGGGTGTCAATGACGTTGGTGAAGCTGGCCTTCATCCAGCGGGTATCGGGGTGTTTCCTTCTCTCAATCACATAGCCAGTGATTGCACTGCCGCCATCATACTGAGGCCTGGTCCATTGGAGTGTCACAATGTTTCTGGTGATTTCAATAGCCTCAGGAGTGCCTGGTGGGTCACAGGGGTCCCTGGCTACTGTACTCTCAGAGACCTTGCTAACTGGACTGAGTCCAGCAATGTTCTCAGCATAAACTCTGAATTCATACTCAATACCTTCTTCCAACTCTGTAGTCTTGAAACGTGTGTCTGGGATTAGCAGCTTGTTAAGTTTAGTCCACAAGAGGCTGTTTTTCTCCTTCCTCTCAAGGTGATAGCCAAGGATGGGGCTTCCTCCATTGTTTGTGGGAGCTTTCCACTCAACAACCATGTTATCCTTTGTTGCAGCAGAAATAATTGGTGTTCCTGTTGCAGCAGGCTCACTGAATGGATACTGAGCAATAACAGCGGTAGATAAAATGGCAGAACTCTTTCCATATCTATTCTCAGCAGACACTCTAAATTGATATTCAACTCCAGTCTTCAACTTGGTGACTTTGATGGTTGTCCTGGCAATAGTAGCAGATACAATATGCCATGCTGTTGTGGTTGTGTCTCTCTTCTCCACAATGTAGTTGTTGATCTGACAGCCTCCAGTATACTGTGGTGGCTCCCATGACAGACTGACATAATTTGAGCTCACCTCCTCAATCTTCACAGGGCCTGTGGGTGGGCCAGGCTTATCAAGAATAATAACTGTAATCTCCTCTGTAGCTGTTCCCACACTGCTTGTGGCTGTGACTGTATATTTACCAGAATCTTCCTTATTTGCATCCTTGATGCACAGTTTAGTAGATGATGGTGTGCTGGTTACATTTAGTCTAGTTGTCTCCTTAAGAGCCTGTCCATCCTTCTTCCATTCCACCTTGGGAACAGGGCGTCCAAGCACTGAAATGTCAATCTTCAGATCATCACCACTTGGTAAACTGTATGTGTTGAACCTCATCTTGAATCTGGGTTCGAAAGTTACGTCTTTAGCAGTGACTGAGGCAGCCAGAGGCCTGGGGTCACTCTTGCCCTTCTCATTGAAAGCTGACACTCTAAGCAGGTACTCATGTCCTGAACTGAGGCCTGTGACAGTGCCCTCACAGGTTTTTGTTGTGGCTGCCACCACCCATTCCTCTGAGCCCACAGGCTGCATCTCAATATAGTAGCCCATGATTCTGCTGCCTCCATCATGATCTGGCTTCTCCCAGGAAAGTGAGGCTGTGGTTTTGGTCACTTCTGTCAAAGTGACCTTACCCACAGGCAGAGGAGGCTCAGAGGTCTTGACACAGTCCTCTGTCTCAGCTGCCTGTCCCACGCCAAACTCGTTTTCTGCCAAGACTCTGAAATAGTAAATAGTTCCCTCAGTAAGTCCAGTGATACGGTAGCTTGTCTTTGTGCATTTGTTGTCTACATTAGAGTAAACCTTCCTGGTGGACTCGCGCTTTTCAACCAGGTAATTTTTGATTCTTGCACCACCATCAATAAGTGGAGGCTCCCAGGTCAGAGTGACACTTTGCCTCTTAATGTCTTTCACTGTTAGATTCAGTGGGGCCCCTGGAGTGTCCAGAACTTTAACAGAGACAAAGGCTGATTTTGTGCCAGCACTATTTTCCAAGTTGAGGATGTATTTACCAGCATCATATTTATCACAGATGTCAATGGAGAGCTGGGTATAGTCTTCACCAGTCTCTATCTGAACTTTACTTGGCAGTTCTCCATCCTCCTTGGCCCAGTTGATCTCGGGAGTAGGACGTCCCTTGAATGGAATGCAGATTCTCATTGAGCCTCCTGCGCGAACAACTATTCCCTTTCTAAGCTGTGAATCTAGAATCATTTCTGGAGGATCAATCTTATCGATAGGTTTCACGACTCCTTGGATCTCAGTGGGCTCACCAACACCTAACTTATTGATGGCACATATGCGCACCTTGTATTCCTGGTGCTCTATCAACTTGGTGATGGTAAACTTGGTAGCATTAACTCCAGAGGGTGGGGTGCATATTGTCCACTCCTCCTCCTCAGCCTTGGTAATTTCTACAGCATATCCTTGAATCTCACACCCACCATCATAGATAGGTCGATGCCAGGCCAGACTGATGGAGTCTTTAGCTGTGTCGACCACATGAGCATTGGTTGGAGAACCTGGTTCAAAGGTGGGGTCACAGGCTTTGAGGTAAGATGTACATGGGCTTGGCTGTCCCACTCCACCTGCATTCTCAGCAGAAACTCTGAATTCATATTCATGGTCCTCAGTCAGTCCTGTTACTCTGAAACGCAAGTCTGTGACTCTGCGTTTGTTGCACTTGGTCCATCTCACTCCAGCTTTGTCTCTCTTCTCAACAATGTATCCAACGATTTCACTGCCTCCAGTGGTCTCTGGGCGGTTCCAGCAGACAGTCATGGAGTCCCTGGTAATGTTGGTAATTTCAAGCTCCTGAGGTGAGCCAGGAGGAACAAATGGATTTCTCATGATAACTGGCACTGATTCAAGAGGCTCACCAACACCGTATTTGTTGACAGCCATGACTCTGAAAATGTACTCATTGCCCTTCAATAGTTTGGTAACCTTGAACATGGTAGCTCCACAGTCACCAGAGACGACAGTCCATGCCAGACGGCTTGTTTCTCTCTTTTGAATAATGTAGTGAGAAATACTCGCGCCTCCATCATGTCTGGGTGGCAGCCATGACAGTGAGCACTTCTCCTCTGTGACGTTGCTGACAGTAAGAGGTCCCTCTGATGGGCCTGGTCTGTCCAGGACCTTCACACTGAATGGGACAGTTTTAGTTCCAGCCACATTAGTCAGAACCAGTGTGTACTGTCCACCATCAACTCTGATGGCATCCTTCACAACAAGCAAAGCCTTGAAATCTGTATTTTTTATCTCAGCTCTTGCTGAGTTTTCCACCTCAACATTTCCTTTGAACCACTGAGCTGTGGGGATGGGCTTTCCTTCCACAATGGCCTCCAGGCTGAAAATCTCCCCAGCGTTGATAACAAGTGTCTGGTTATACATAGCATCTGTCTCACACTTAGGCGGTTCAACTTCATCCTTTGCTGTGATGGATCCTGTGCTCTCAGAAGGCTTGCTGACAGCACCAGCTGCATTCCTTGCAATTACTCTAAAGTCATATTTACTGTCTTCTGTCAGGCCAGTAACTGTGAATTCGTAGTTAATGATGTTTGCAAAGCTAGCCTTCATCCACTTTCCTTCAGGTAGGTCACGTTTCTCCACTACATAGCCAGTAACTAAGCTTCCACCATCATACTGTGGAGGTGTCCATTTAAGCTTCACTGAGTGCCTGGTCACAATCAAAGCCTCAGGGCAGCCAGGAGGATCACATGGGTCACGGGCTACATAAACTTCCGAGACTTTGCTGCATTTTCCAATGCCAACAATGTTCTCAGCATAAACTCTGTACTCATACTCAATGCCTTCCTCAAGAGGAGTAGATTTGAACCTGCAGTCTTGGATGAGCATTTTATTGATCTTTGTCCAGAGGATACTGTTCTTCTCTTTCCTCTCCAAATGGTAGCCCAAGATGGCACTGCCTCCATCAGATGGGGGTTTGTGCCACTCCACCACCATATAGTCTTTAGTGTATGAAGAAACAAATGGTGTTCCTGGTGGGCCAGGCTCCTGGAATGGATACTGTGCCAAGACCGGCGCTGAGTCAATTGCATAACTCTTTCCATATCTATTCTCAGCATAGATTCTGAACTGGTATTCAGCCCCTGTTTTCAGATTGCTCACTTTAAGCGTGGTTCGGGCCACAGTGGCAGATACAACCACCCAGTTGGTTGTAGTTGTATCTCTCTTCTCCACTACATAGTTGGAGATTTGACAGCCACCTGTATATGTAGGAGGTTCCCAGATAAGAGTGATACTCTCAGCACTGATGTCTTCCAATTTGACAGGGCCTGTTGGTGGCCCTGGTTTGTCCAGGGTGATGACCTCAATAGTAGCATCCTTGGAACCCAGGGCATTGGCAATATTGATGCTGTACATGCCACCATCCTCTTTGGTGGCATCCTTTATGGTGAGAGTGGTGTGACGTGCTGAGTCCGTGACATTGACTCTAGTTGTCTGCTTAAGGGCAGCTCCATCCTTGGTCCATGTGATGGTTGGCTTTGGATGACCAGCAATCGGGACCTCAATCTTGAGGTCATATCCCACCTGGACACTGTAGCTGCTCACTTTTGGTCTTACTGCAGGTTCAATCACTAGATCCTTTGCTACAACTGATTGGACCAGTTGTCTGGGATCACTTTTTCCCTTGTCATTTACAGCAGCAACTCTGAACTGGTACTCCTCTCCCTTAAGTAGGTTTGTCACTACAGTCTCCAGTGCCTTAACACTAGCACACACAGACCAAGCTTCACTGTCCTTGGGTGCCATTTCGATTTCATAGTAACTGATCCTGCTGCCGCCATCGTGTTCGGGCTTCTCCCAGGCAAGAGTTACTGTGCTACATGTGACATCAACCACACTGACTTTTCCAGGTGGCTGAGGCTTCTCAGATATCTTAATTGGTTCTGTAGTTTTAGCTGGGAGACCAACACCATATTCATTCTCAGCCAAGACTCTAAAGAAGAAGATACCACCCTCTGGAAGAGGTTCAACTTTCCATGACATTCTGTTGCAGGTGGTGATGGGGGAGTAAACTTTTCTGGTGCTTTCACGCTTCTCAACAATATAATGCTTAATCTTTGAGCCACCATCCAGATGTGGAGGCTCCCATGTAAGGGTGACAGAATTCTTGGTAATCTCTTTGATTATGAAGTTGGTTGGTGGACTAGGTGAATCAAGGACTCTGACACTGATGAATACTGACTTCACTCCACTGGCATTCTCTGCAGTCAGGGTGTACTTCCCACTGTCAAATCTGTCAACATTCTCAATGACGAGTGAAGCGTAGCTGCCAGTATTGTCAATCTGTGCAGTCTCCTTAATCTCACCCTCAGCCTTGCCCCATTTCACCTCAGGTGCTGGACGACCTCTAACAGGGACAAACAGCCTGAGAGTGCTTGCTGATCTAATGTTGATCATCTTTCTCATATCGGCATCCAGTTCAAGATCAGGAGCCTCAAGCTTCTCCTCCAGAATAATTTTTCCTGGAACATCAGCATGCTCACCCACACCAACTTTGTTGATGGCACACACTCTGAATTGGTACTCATGCTTCTCCAGAAGCTTTTTCACTGTAAACTTAGTGTCTGTGATTCCAGTGGCAGGAGTACACATAAACCACTCGTCAGATGCCCCATCGCAAGCTTCAACAATGTAAGCCTGAATCTCACAGCCACCATCATAGATAGGTTTGCCCCATGTCAGGGAAACAGTGGACCTAGATGTGTCCACCACCTTGGGGTTGTTTGGTGGGCCTGCTTTGAAGATGGGATCCAATGCCTTGTAGTACACTGTTGGTGGACTAGGTGTGCCAACACCTGCAGCATTCTCAGCAGCAACTCTGAATTCATAGCTGTGGTTTTCTATGAGCCCTGTCACTCTGAAGCGCAGCTCACTCACCGTGCGCTTGTTGCACCTAGTCCATCTCACACCGTCCTTGTCACGTTTTTCAACAATGTATCCCTGGATGGGGCTGCCACCATCATTGGTTGGTCTCTCCCATGTCACCACCATAGAGTCTTTGGTGATTGTGGAGACCTCTACCTCAGTTGGTGGGTTGGAAGTGACAAATGGATTTCTGGCAATCATCGGGTCAGATTCCAGAGGCTCACCAATTCCATATTTGTTGACTGGAATCACTCTGAAGATGTACTCATTTCCAGGAAGAAGTTTTGTGATCTTCAAGTTCAATGTCTGAACTTTCGGTTCAACTACAGTCCAAACCAGTCTGCTGGTTTCCCTTCTCTCAACGATGTAATGGGAAACATCACTGCCACCATCTTGCAAAGGAGGTTTCCAGGAAATGGAGCACTTCTCTTTGGTGACTCCATAGATTGAGATAGGGCCCTCAGGTGGACCTGGTCTGTCTAGGACCTTGACATTGATGTTAACAGACTTCTCTCCTCCAACATTCTTTACCAGCAAAGTGTACTGTCCTCCATCAACACGGATGGCTTCTTTAACAACTATACAAGCTGTAAAATCTGTGTTCTTAATCTCGAGGCGAGCGGCTTCAGTAATCGCGTGGCCCTCCTTCAGCCAGTGTACTGTGGGCACAGGCTTACCATATGTAGATGCCTCAAGCCTGAAAGTGTCACCCGCATTAACTACTACAGCCTGGGAATACTTTGCTTCCAAGTCAATCTTGGGTGGATCAACCTCATCCTTGGCAGTGATAGTTCCAGTAGAGTCAGAGGGCTGGCTGAAAACTCCTGCTGCATTCCTGGCGATTACACGAAACTCATAAGTCTGATCTTCAGTAAGTCCTGTGACAGCAAATTCAGTTTCAATAATGTTTGTGAAACTGGCCTTCATCCAGCGGCCAGATCCCTCCTTCTTCTCAACAACATAGCCTGTGATCTTGACACCAGCATCATACTCAGGTTTGGTCCATCTGAGTGTCACTTTGTTTCTTGTCACAATTACAGCCTCTGGTTTTCCTGGTCTGTCACAAGGATCTCTGGCCACTTGCATTTCACTCAGTTTGCTGGCTTTGCTGAGGCCAACAATGTTCTCAGCATAGACTCTGAACTCATAATCAATACCTTCCTCAAGACCAACAACCTTGAATCTGGTCTCTGGGATAAGTTGTTTGTTCTGTTTCACCCACAGTATACTGTTTCTCTCTTTGAGCTCCAAGTGGTAACCCAGAATTTTGCTTCCACCATCATTGCTGGGTTTCTCCCACACAACCACCATGCTTTCCTTGGTGGCTGACTGGACCACAATTGAACGTGGCTGGCTGGGCACTTCAAATGGATACTGAGCAACAATGGTATCAGAGAGCAGAACTGAAGACTTTCCATATCTATTCTCTGCAGCAATCCTAAACTGGTACTCACATCCAGTCTTCAGACGGGCTGCCTTGATTGTGGTTCTGGCCACTGTTGCTGACACAATTTGCCAATTAGTGGTAGATGTGTCTCTCTTCTCAACAACATAATTGTTGATAGTGCAACCACCATCATACTCTGGTGGATTCCAGGACAGGATCACACTGTCAGCAGTGACCTCATCCAGCTTTATTGGACCTGTTGGAGGACCAGGCTTATCTAGAACAACAACACTGATGTCTATAGATGCCTCTCCAGCTGTGTTGGTCAGTTTGATAGTATATGTGCCCACATCATCTCTGCAAGCCTCCTTAATAACCAGGAGAAGGTTTTTGTCTGTGGTCTCAGCATTAACTCTGGTTGTCTCCTTTAGAGCGACACCTTCTTTGAGCCAAGTTGCTGTAGCCTTGGGACAGGCAGCATAAGGCACATCTATCTTGAGGTCATCTCCTGCTAGCACACTGAATGTGCTTAAATGCAGTTTGAAGGTTGGTGAAATGACCAGGTCTTTAGCCACCACAGGCACACTCAGAGGACGTGGGTCACTCATTCCCTTTTCATTTTTGGCTGAGATGCGGAACATGTACTCCTCTCCTTGTGTAAGGCCAGTTACAATAGCCTCATTGGTCTTTACCACCATAACCTGGGTCCATTTCTCACTGCCTTTACCCTGCATTTCAACAATATAGCCTGTGATTCTGCTGCCACCATCATGATCAGGCTTTTCCCATGTTAGTGTGACACTTGTGCTGGTAACTTCTCCAAGGGACACTTTACCTGGTGGTAAAGGCTTCTCTGACGCTTTAATGGGCTCAAGAGTTTCTACTGGGAGCCCAACACCATATTCGTTTTCAGCCAGGATTCTAAAGAAGTACATCTTTCCTTCATCCAGGTCTCCAACTTTCCAACTAGACTTATGGCAGCTGGCACAGACTGTTGAATAGGCCTTTCTGGTTGACTCACGCTTCTCCACAATGTAGTTGCGGACTCTTGAACCACCATCAATCAGAGGTGCATCCCACACAAGGGAAACTGAATCTCTATTGACCTCCTTGACAATCAGATTCTGAGGTGCTCCAGGAGTATCTAGCACTCTGACATTAACAAAAGCTGTCTTGCTTCCTGAGGCATTCTCTACAGTCACAATGTATTTACCTCCATCAAATCTGTCAACATTTTCTACCTGAAGAGTAGTAAATGATGAGGTGATTTCAATGTTAGCTCTGTCCAGGGATTCTCCATGCTCTCTTGACCATTTTATCTCGGGTGCTGGTCTGCCCTTAATAGGAACAAAGAGTCTGAGTGTGCTACAGGCTCTGATGCAGACAACCTTACGCAGCTCTGCCCCAAGTTCAATTTCTGGAGGAAGCAGTCTGTCTTCTGCTTTTGGAGATCCAGGAACAGCTGCAGGCTCTCCCACTCCTTCACAATTTGTGGCACAGATGTTTATTTTGTACTCTTGGTTTTCCTTCAGATTGGTGATGGTGAAAGACGTGGCTGTCCATCCCTTCTTGGGAGTGTGAATTGTCCACTCATCCTCCTCAGGGAGACAAGTCTCCACAATGTAACCAGTGATTTCAGAACCACCATCATAGACAGGCTTGTTCCAGGCAAGGGTGATGGACGACTTGGATGTGTCCAGCACTCTTGGGTTTCCTGGAGGTCCAGGCTGGAAGATGGTGTCTACAGCTTTGTAGAATGGACTTGAAGGACTAGGCTGGCTTAGACCAGCATTGTTCTCAGCAAGAACTCTGAATTCATACTCATGTCCTGGTGTGAGGCCTGAGACTTTGAATCGCAGGTCAGTTACAGTCCTCTTATTGCACTTCACCCAGCGCAAACCAGTTTTATCCCTTCTCTCAATTATGTAGGTGTTTATTCTGCTGCCTCCATCATGTTCAGGGCGCTCCCAGCAGACAACCATGGAGTCCCTGGTAATGGTAGTGACTTCAGGCTGCTGTGGTGGGTCACTGGGGACATAGGGGTTGGCACAGATGACAGGTTCAGACTCAAGGGGCTCACCCACACCATACTTGTTAACAGCCATGACTCTAAAGATGTACTCATTGCCCTTCAGAAGCTTGGTGACCTTGAACCTGTTTGCCTGAAGGTCTGTGGCCACATTTGTCCACGCCAACCTACTGGTCTCACGCCTCTGAATAATAAAGTACTCAATCTTGGCACCACCATCATGTGTTGGATGCAACCAGTTAAGGACACATTTCTCAGCAGCGACATCAGTAACAGTGAGGGAGTCTGGTGGTCCTGGTCTGTCGAGTACCTTGACATTGAATGTGAACTTGGCAAAGCCACCGGGATTGCTGGCAGTCAAAGTAAAAACACCTCCGTCTCTCCTCAGAGACTCTTTGTTTATTAGAGTTGTGTGGAAGTCAGATGTCTTTATCTCTAGCTTGGCTGTGTCCTCAAGCTCCTTTCCTTCCTTGGTCCATACCAGAGAAGGGAGTGGCCTGCCAGTCACACTGGCTTCCAGCTTGAACACCTCGCCTGCCATGACAACAACATTGCTGCTGTATGATGCATCAACATCAAGTCTGGGCTCTTCAATGTCATCTCTGCATGTGATTGCCTCAGATGATTGCGATGGAGCGCTAACAGCACCAGCTGAATTTCTGGCAATCACACGGAATTCATAAGTTGCATCTTCTGTCAGACCACTGACTGTGTAGATGGTTTCTAGGATGTTGTTGAAGTTGGCTTTAAGCCAGCGTCCATTGGGCATTTCTCTCCTCTCTACTGTGTATCCAGTGATGGAAAATCCACCATCTCCCTCTGGTTTTTTCCATGACACTGTTACCTCATGTCTGGTGATATTAAGTGCCACAGGCCTGCCTGGTTGGTCGACTGGGTCCAGAGCATACATAGGCTCAGATGGTTTGCTTGGTTTGCTGAGACCGGCCATGTTTTCAGCAGTAACACGGTGTTCATATGCGATTCCGTCAACGAGGCCTGTTGATTTAAAGATATTTCCAACAACAAGTGCTCTGCTGATTCTCTGCCACAGAATGCTGTTTTTCTCTTTTCTGTCCACATGATAGCCTAGGATGACACTACCTCCATCAGAGGAAGGCTCATTCCAGCTCAGAGTCATTGCATCCTTGTTGAAAGATGTGACCACAGGAGTGCCTGGCTGGCCTGGCACATCAAATGGATAGGCAGCCACCACTGATTCAGAGATAATGCTTGGTCCAATGCCATATCTGTTCTGGGCCTTGACACGGAACTGATACTGGGTTCCAGTGTTGAGTCGGGCTGCCTTGAATGTGGTGCGAATTACTGTAGCCGCCAACTCAACCCAGGAAGTACCAGTAGTCTCCCGCATCTCAACAATATAGTTATTGATGGGTACTCCCCCATCATTCTCAGGTCCCTCCCAGGACATGAGAACATAATCACATGAGACCTCATCCAGTTTGATTGGACCTGTGGGAGGACCTGGAATATCGTGGACCAGGACTGTGATTGTCTCAGTCACTGTACCCAGCATGTTCTTTCCTGTCATGGAATACTGGCCTCCATCAGTCCTCTTGATCTCACCAATGTTGAGGATAGTTGATGTATGTGTGGTTTCAGTGTTGATTCGCTGTGTCTCCTTTAGTGACACATCACCCTTCTTCCAGGAAACTACAGGTCTTGGTTTGCCGAGCACTGGAATCTCCACCTTGACACGGTCACCTGACTTGGCAATGACCGTCTTTTGGTAGACTCCACGTAGGTCAAAGGAAGGAGCAGAAGTCTGCTCTTTGATAATAGCAGGCCTACTCTCGCGGGGATCACTTCTGCCAGATGCGTTGACAGCCATTATGCGGAAGGTATATTCTGCTCCCTCAATCAGATCTGTGACAGTGTAGTCCAAAGCCTTGATGGTGGCCATATGGACCCACTGGTCAGTATCTTTCTTCTGGGCCTCAATAACATATCCGGTGATCAAACTGCCACCATCATGAAGGGGCTTGATCCATGCCAGGCTGGCACTGTCAGCTGTAACATCAGTGACATACAAGTTTTCTGGTGCGGAGGGGGCCTGGGACACCCTGATTGGCTCAGGGGTTTCAGCTGGCTCACCTACGCCCAGGTCATTCTCAGCAGTGACACGGAAGTAGTAGTAAGTTCCCTCCACAAGGTCTGGAATCTTGAAGGAACACTTCTGCCATGTGGTGCTAAGCACTGTGTAAGCCTTTTTGGTGGCCTCTCTCTTTTCAACAATGTAGTTGTGAATCTTAGAACCACCGTCAATTATGGGGATTTCCCACTGGAGGGTGATGCTGTTCTTAGTGATTTCTCGAGGTTTGAGATTGACTGGTGGTCCTGGTGTGTCTAGAACTTTCACATTAACAAAGCCGGTCTTCTTTCCAGCAACATTCTCTAGACAAAGGTTGTACTTTCCAGCATCATATCTGGTGCAGTCAGGAATAACCAGCAGAGTGTAGGACTCTGTGGTGTCAATGTGTGCACGTTGTTTCAGGTTGGTATCATCTTTGCTCCAAGTTACTTCAGGAACAGGACGACCTCTGATGGGAACAAACATACGGATTGAAGCACGGCACCTGACCACTAGGGTTCTCCTGAGTTCAGCATCCAGCTCAAAGTCTGGTAGCGACTCCTGGTCCACCAGTTCAGTTACTTTCTCCACTTCTGCAGGCTCACCAACTCCCTCTGAGTTTACTGCACAGACTCTGAAGTGGTATTTGCCTCCTTTTTGAAGTTTACCAATTACATATTCAGTAGCTTTCAATGGGTACTGTGTTTCTGTCTCCCAGTCATCATGCCCCTCCTTTTTGTATTCAACAATATATCCCTCTACTTCAAGGCCACCATCATAGAAGGGTCGGCCCCAGGAAAAGGTGGCTGTAGTTTTTGTAGTGTCTGTAACTCTTGGGTTGGATGGAGGACCAGGTGGATCTGATAAACAGGACAACAAGGGTTGAAAATTATTTTTAGTTCTTTTAGTGAGTTATTTGGGTTTTTAAAAGCAATTCAGAATTAAATAGGAAGTCCAGCTTTACTTACACACAATGTCCTTGGGCATTACAGGTTGTGATGGCTCACTTGGCTCCCCAAATCCAGCTTTGTTCTCAGCAGTGACTCTAAATTCATACTCTACTCCCTCACTTAGGCCTTGCACCTTAAAGCGCAGGTCAGGGACTGTCCTCTTACAGGCTCGCACCCATCTCATTCCTCTCCTTTCTTTCCTCTCTACACAATATCCTCTAATGTCACTTCCCCCGTCCTGTGCTGGTCTCCTCCATGAAATGGTGACAGCATTCCTACTAACGTTATCAATCTCTGGGGCTGAGGGGGGACCTGGTGGACCTGGATAATCAAAACAGACAAGGAAAGTTTGGTTAGTTATCCTTAGGTTCACAGATTTAGTTGATGAGGAAATTAACCTGTAAATCTTCCACTTTAAAATATATTCTTAGTCAATTCATTATATTTTATAGCATTTAACAAATTACAGCCTTATATAAACAACTTACGGAAACGGTCAATCATTTTGACTGGACCAGACTGGCTTGAGTCTCCAGTGCCATACTGGTTCACAGCAGACACTCTAAAGATGTACTCGTTGCCCTTGATCAATTTACTGGCTACATATCTGCAGTCGATGACGTTTTCGGCTAGCTTGGTCCACTGCAGACGGCTGGTCTCTCTCTTCTCAAGGATATAGGACTTGATGGAGCAGCCTCCATCTTCGTCTGGTGGAAGCCAGGTCAGAGTACACTTCTCAGCTGAAATGTTGCTGGCTTCGATGGGGCCTGGAGGCCCAGGCACATCCAACACCTTCACTTTAATGTGTTCTTCCTTAATACCGAAGGGGTTGCTAGCAGTGATCATGTACTCTCCTGTGTTCTTCCGGCTTGCATACTTGATTGAGAGGGTGGAGGAGGTGGGAGTGCTGGTGATGGTGACAATGTCAGAGGTTTTGAACTCACGGCCTCCCTTTGACCAGACAGAAGTGGGTGGCGGTTTGCCCACAATCTTGGAGGCTGAGATCACGATGGTGTCTCCCGCCCTGACTGATACACCATCCTTCATGTCTTGGTCAATAGTGATTGTCGGAGGCTCTGCAGAGAGGATGGAAGCAAGTGGTGTCATTACTGTCTACACAACTCATGTATTGAAGTCATGACAGTATGTGTTTGAACCTGATATTTTTACAACAAAAAAACATCAACGATCTGCATTCACTCAGATTTTTTTAAACACTAAACCCCCAAAATGTATTTGCTGCTCAGCTTACCATATTCATCCTTGCAGGTCAGAAGCTCAGTAGGCTCTGAAGGGACACTAATAGCCCCAGCAGCGTTCTTGGCCCTGATCCTGAACTCAAACTGAGATCCCTCTGTCAGGTCAGTCACAGTAAAGGCACAACCCTGGATGTTTACATGATTGGCCTTCATCCATGCCTTGCCACCAGCCTCTAGCTTCTCCACCATGTAGCCAGTCAGCTTATGACCACCGTCATATTTGGGAGCTGTCCAAATCAGAGTGACTGTGCTCCTGGTGACATTTATCACTTCAGGCTTGCCAGGAGGATCTAGGAGAACACAAGGTAAATGTTTAAATACATACAGAAAGCATAGAACACATTAGGTCTGAAAATTAGAGTTAAAAATGTAAGAAAAGTGAACTCACCAATAGGATCTAGGGCTACCACAGCCTCAGTGACCCTGCTTGCCTTTCCAAGGCCAGCCATGTTCATGGCCATCACTCTGAACTCGTACTCTAGTCCCTCTATCAAGCCAGTGACTCTGCATTCCTTCACTCTCAGAGGAGTCTTAGTGGCCCGTTTCCACATCAGACTGTTCCTCTCCTTAAACTCCACATGATATCCTAGAGAGAACACACAATGAGTTAGTCATGGTGACTACATTTTGTTATTTGCTTATGTTTAACTACAAAATGTAATCTATCACAGTCTGTTACCAGTAATTGGGGAGCCACCAGTGTCTTTTGGATCAGCCCAAGTCAGGATGGCCGACTCGTGGCGGATGCTCACTATTTCTGGAGGAGCAGGCGCCTCTGGCACATCTGGAGGAAGTAAAGAAACACAATGGTTGGAATGATTAGGAAAGACATGAAGTAGCCATGTAAGACGTTAAAATACAAACCATAGTGAGTGTGAAAAGTCTTTACATGACCACAGTGCCTGATCACGCTTTGATTGTTTTCATGAAGCATATTTACTGTTCTTGCATATGTGATATTATTCATTTTGATTTTCATTGAAAAATTGTCCCTCCTCCTAAAAACTGAATTTCGAAAAAGCTCATCTAACATACACTATGTATTTTAATCAATTTCTATAAAAAATAATGATAAACAATGAATAATTGGGGATAAAGATATATTCTCCATGCAGGTCCTTTGGCATTTTTAAATTAGGTGGCAATTAGGCAGGCAACAAACAAAACAAAAAAATGTATCTGGCCTCACAACCGTAACCCAATTTTCCTACAAGCATGGAGGGTATCTTGAAACAAGACTGAAAAAGGAAGATCACTAGAATCAATAAAAATACACTATTTCCAACAACAGTAGGTCCAAAAATGTAAACTAAGAAAAAAGTAGTATGCAAGAGTGGACTAAATAACACTTTTAAAGTAAATATAATCACAGTTTGTGCAAAATGTATGACCCCTTTAATCATGTGACTTCCTCAGGCCATAATGTATTCTGAGTGACACTCACTGAATGGATGCCGTGCGATGACTGGGTCAGACCTCAGATACTCTCCAACCCCATACTTGTTCTCAGCAAACACTCTGAAGATGTACTCTATTCCATCGTGGAGCCTGATCACCCTCATGGTGGTCTTCTGAATGGCTGAAGCTACTGTGGCCCATTTGTTGTCTGTGGTCCTCCTTTTTTCAACGATGTAGTTGGACACCTCAGCACCACCATCATCTTTAGGTGGTGCCCACTCCAGGGTGATGCCGTCAGCGGTGATCTCGTCAAACTTAATAGGCCCAGTGCAGATGCCAGGCTTGCCCACCACCTTCAGCTGGAACTTGCAGTCTTTGGAGCCAGCACCGTTCTTGACGTTGATGTTGTAGGTGTCAGCATCTCCTCTCTGGCAGTCTCTGATCAGCAGAGTCGTGACACCTTGAGATGCCTCAATGCACATTCGGCCCGTGTCTCCAACCATCATGTCGCCTTTCTTCCAGATGGCGGTTGGGTGGGGCACTCCAATGAGGGGGATGTTGATACGTGTGGTGCTGCCCTCCTTCACCACGCAGCAACCGTCATGCAGACTACTCAAGTTGCAGTCAGGAAGCACTGAAATTCAAAGGAATGAGCTCATCAGAAAATGTTATTCTCTAGCAAAACAAGGAACTATAACACAGGTGGCATGACGGCTGAGTGAGGCTGACTTCTTACCAAACTGGTCCTTGGCGACGACAGTGAGCTCAGTGGGTGGACCCTCTCCAGATTCGTTGAGTGCCTTGACTCTGAATGAGTACTCATTGCCCATAGTCAGCTCGCCGATGGTGTGTGAGGTGTTCTTGCCTTTCATGATTTGCTTCCACTTCTCCTCACCTTCGCTCTGCTCTAGGATGTAAGCCGTCACGTGGCTTCCACCGTCACTGATGGGCTTCTTCCAGCCCAGGCTGATCGAGTTATTTGTAGTCTTCTGGGCTTTGAAGTCCGTCACTGGACCGGGTTGCTCTGAAGGGGGAGGATGGATGAGTTAAGACTGAGCATGTGTTTTCAGATTTAAATATAAAGGGAAGCTTTTTCTCATTTTTGTTATACTGTATATTGGTCTTGGTCATTGATCTTGCTCATTAGTCTTAGTTTTTTTCATTTGATTGTCTTAATCTTTGATTTTTAATGCAATTGCAGTGAAATTGCTACTATTGCATCTAATTAACATTCCATAGTTAAAACCATAAATCTGAGTTTTATCTAAGTTGATGATTTAACTGAGGGAAACATGAATTCATGAAAATGAAGGATTCATTATTTCTTTAACAGGATCTCTCTCCTGGTAGTGTGGATAGGACTTTGATATTAGGAATTAAAATGTACAAAATATTTTAAAATAACAGCCTTTTATATTTCTACAATCTTGGTTAAGGCCTTGGTTTGAGTTGGATCATGTAACACTGTATAATTTTGTAAAATGAAATAAATTCTAATTTAGAAAACTGCTACAAAGCCTTGTAGTTACCTGATGCTCTGACGCTGCCAGCTGTCTCACAGCCCTCTCCAATACCATAGGTGTTTTCAGCCAGCACTCTGAAGCAGTAGGCTTGTCCTGCCTCCAGGTTGGTGATCCTAAAGGAAGTTTTGGGGCACTCTGCAGACACACAGGTCCAGGCTTTTCTCTCTGCCAGACGTTTCTCTACGACATAGCTCTTGACCGGGCTGCCACCATCGATTAGCGGGGCGTACCATGTGATGAAAGCATGGTTTCTGGAGGTCTCCTTGACGATCAGGTTCACAGGTGGTCCAGGAGTATCTGAAGGGGAGGAGAAACAGCATCTTGGTGATACAGTTTAAGATTCCCAACTTCATCAGTTTTTTCAACCTTAGTGGTTATATTGATGATAATATTATTACATGATCTAATTCTGCTGTACAAATGTTAAATTTGGACTCCGTCTTTTTAAAAACATAACACTTTCAGGATGTATGTAATATATTTTATTTTCCTCATTATGTTTCCTACCGAGGACCTTGACCACGATGGTGTAACTCTTGGAGCCACTGCTGTTCTCTAGTGTCAGGACGTATTTGCCGGCATCGTATCTGTTAATGTCCTCAACCATCAGTAGGGTGTCCCACTCTGATGTATTGATCATCAGGCCCTGCCTGTCCTTCAGGTTGGCGTCCACCTTTGTCCAAGTCACCTTTGGTGCTGGGCGTCCTCTCAGTGGGACATAGAGTCTCATTGTGACGCCAGCACGAAGAACCAAAGCCTTTCTTAGGTCAGCATCCAGCTCAGCTTCAGGAGCGACTGGAAGATAGACAGAAGATCACTTTTGATCATAGCTGTAACTGTAACTTATTTTCAGTTAACGGCAAAGTTTTATTAGCTAGCACATACTTAGTATAAATTAATGTAGTTCAACAAGAATGTTGGTAGTTATTGAGAACACATTTTTTTGTGCAAAAATAATTTGTTACTGAAATGAGTCATGATGCACATGGAAATATATTAGAAGTGTTAGAGTTAGAGTGTGTGTGTAATGTAGAAGGCAACTGTTCGCTGAAGAAGCTCAACTTTAGTGAGTTTTGATAGTTCGCTAAGTTAGCTAAATTAAAAAGTCATGAGTCATCAATGTTTTCATGTATTTTTATGATGAGTAGGCTTTTCTAAATTATTTCTTTACTAATGTGAAAATGGATAGCATGTTTTTAACAGTTGCTTATATGATAAACGGTTCTAATTAGCCTGTTCCTGCTAATTTTATTACATGATTCATTGAATGTTGTACAAACAGTTGGAACCTACTCAAGATATCCTTGGCCATGTGGTTTCCAGGAACCTCGCTGGGCTCACTGTAGCCAATCTTGTTGACAGCGGTTACTCTGAACTGGTACTCAGTGCTGTCCATCAGGCCAGTCATCAGGAATTTGGTTGCCTGGAGCTTCTTTGGGACGTTGCACTTGTTCCAATCCTCAGCTTCAACTCGCTTACACTCAACTAGGTAGCCGATGATCTCACAGCCACCGTCGTATGCTGGTTTGGTCCAGCTAAGGCTGATGGAGCTCTTGGTGGAGTCGACCACCTTGGGGAAGGCAGGTGGTCCAGGAGGATCTGGAGAGTTACAGTGACACATTCATAATTATTTTCAGATATAGTGGTAAATAATGTAGCAGCCATGTCTGTTTGAAGCATTTTTTGCTTCATTTTTTAAAAGTGATTTTTGAAACTGATACTCACAGACAGGGTCAACAGCCAGCGCAGCATTGGATGCGTCACTAGGTTTGCCCAGACCAGCTTTGTTCATGGCAATGACTCTAAATTCGTACTCAGAGCCCTCAGTAAGCTGAGTTGCTTTAATAGTTCTGTCGATGACTGGCCGACGGTTGACCTTAGCCCAGGAAAGCTCCGTGGCTTCACGTTTCTCCACCATGTAGCCCAGGATGGTGGCTTTGCCGTCGTTGGCTGGAGCCTTCCAGCTTACTGTCATGGAGTTTTTGGTAATGTTGGTGATGACAGGCGGGTCACATGGACCAGGAACATCTGAAGGAAGAGATCCATGATGATCTCTGATCAGTGTTTGAGTTCATCTTATCTCATCAACATTCAATATCTTGTTGATCATGTTACATGATTAAATACTGGGTTGCTGTATCATTGGCCATTTCTCGTAACATTTTAATTGCTAAAATTAGAATTTGGATCATAAGATTAAAAATTGATTTTTGTTCGTCAAATCATACCTTTAAATTTAAGAGGGAATAGAACAATTTAAATGTATTCCACAGTTTTAATTATCTACATTTTTCCTATCATGAACTAAAGCATTATTTCTTTGTGTGTAAATATTTCTTTTTTATGTGCAGCAACAGTTTAAAATGTTTCTACCCAGTGGCAGCTAAAGAAACTGCAGCTCAGGGCACTTCAGCTATAGCAGTCTGAACTTACCATACGGGTTCTTGACCATGATGCCGTCAGTCATTTTGGGGTCTCCAACACCATACTGGTTCTCAGCACTGACCCTGAATTGGTACTCATGCCCTTCAATGAGTTTTTCCACTAAACAGTCGGTGAGGTGTCCATGGATATTGGAGCTGACAAGTGCCCAGTTGGCCCTGCTGGTCTCACGCTTCTCTATGATGTAGTTGGTGATCTCAGAGCCACCATCTGCAATTGGGGGCTCCCATCGCAGCTTAACGCGATCAGCAAAGACCTTGGCCGCTTTTACTGAGGCTGGAGGCCCTGGTCTATCTGCAGGGGAAAAGGTGGGAGGTTGCCATCTTTTTCTTTTGATGCACATAAAATGCTTGCACAGACAAAATACACAAATTAAATTATAGTAAATCCAACTTACCTAGAACCTTGACCTTGATAGTAGCGTACTTGCTTCCACTGAGGTTCTCAGCTGTGATGGTGTAGTCTCCAGTCTCCTTCCTAGTGACGGCGTAGAGCTCAAGCAGATGGGCATGTTTCTTCTGGACCATCTTCATTCCCTCAGCAAGGACCAGAGGCACTCCGTCTCTCTTCCAGCTCACCTTGGGCAGTGGCTTGCCGAATACCTCAGCATCCAGGACGACATTCTCTCCAGCTTTAACCACGATCAGGTTCTTCATGTTGACGCCCAGATCCACACGAGGAGGAACTGCACAGGAGAAGAGAAAAAAGAGAATAATCATTATTTTGTCCATAATTTAATTGGTTGGTCATATTTTTCTTTTCGGAGTTTTGCTGTACCATTCTCTGCAATGACAGGGATGGGATCGGACAGCTCGGACGGTAGGCTGATGTTGATAGCGGTCTTAGCGATCACTCTGAACTGGTACTGTGCGCCCTCCTGCAGGCCGGTCACCACGTAACTCTCAGTCTGGATGTTCATACAGTTGGCATTGCAGCGTGTCCACTTCTCCTCTGGAAGCTTTGTGTATTCCATGTAGTAACCAATCAGCTTACTGCCACCATCATGCTTGGGACGGCTCCAGACCAATGAGACAGAATTCTTTGTCACATCCATGGGCTCAGGTTTACCTGGTTGGTCTGAATGGAAACAAAGGATTGTAAACTCAATTATGCTGTCTGAAGAGAGAGGGTTGAGGCTGAGTGACCCAGAGTTTGAACATGGTTTACCTGAAAACTCAATTTCTCATTTGGCAAAATGCATTCAAATAGATAAGTCAAATAAAAGCTCTATTGAAAAAATAACTTTAATACCAAGGTTTCTGTTCAGTCACCTTAAGATTGTGTCATAATTTCTTTATCCCAGGACAAGAAATTCAGCTCATACTTTTTACTTGACATACTATTTCAAATTTCATTGAAAAAAATTAAGTCAAATAATTTTGGGGGGGATTTGGTAAAGTTACTCTAAAAGAAACTGTTGAGAAACTGCAGAGGACTAGGGCTAAAGATGATTTACATTTTGTTTTCTTGTGTGTTGAAAACACATTCTCTTGAACTCAATTATGTTTTGGAGCTAAATTGGAGGGGTAAAGTCCACTTCCAACTGAGCATCACCACAAAACAAAAATTGTGTTTACCTGGTTTTCTTTAACTGTTTTTAACGTTACAATAGGATGTCATAATCAAGTTAAGGAACATGTTCCTACCAACAGCATTCCTGGCGGTGATAAAGTCCGTCTGTTTGCAAGGTTTGCCCTGTCCAGCCATGTTGAGTGCAGACACCCTAAAGGTGTATTCCAGACCATCCATTAGGCCGGTGCAAGTGTACTGTGTGGCTTTGACCATGGACTCATTGGCCTTGACCCACAGAAGGCTATTCCTTTCCTTCTTCTCAATGCAATATCCAGTGAGAGGGGAGCCTCCATCGCTGCTTGGACGCTCCCATGACAGGATCACAAAGTCCTTGCTGATCTTGTTGATCTGGAGGTTTCTAGGCTCGCTAGGAGGATCTTTAGGGAAAAACAGAAAAGTTATCAGAAAGTGACATATTGCTTATAATGGTTTCCAGTAATTGAGTTGAAAATGAAATGAAACGCGGACTCACCAAATGGATATCTGGCAATCATCTTCTCAGAGTAGATGGGTTCAGAGATGCCAAACCTGTTCTCAGCACGGACCCGGAAGCCATATTCTTTGCCAGGTGTCAGCTTGGTCATTCTAAAGCTGGTTTTGGTGCAGGATGAGGACACAGTGAGCCAGTCACCCTGGCTGACATCACATTTCTCAACAATATAGTTGGTGATATTGCTGCCACCATCCTCTGGTGGGGAGTTCCAGAGCAACGTACAGGCGTCAATGTCCTGTTCAGTGATTTCCAGAGGAGCTCCAGGTGGTCCGGGGATGTCTGTAGAGACATGGCAGATGACTAATTAACGATGGAAGCGACACACTAAATCAACAATCTTTTCTTCTCTTAAGTATCATCTGTATCTTTTTAATTCAGAACCAGTATCTTTAACACCATGTGTTTTAAACTGACCCATGACGACGACTCTGAGGATCTGGTTGACCTTGCCGGTGCTGTTCTCTGCCGACAGGCTATAGTAGCCACTGTCCTTTCTTGTCACGTTCTTAATGATAAGCGTGCAGGACGTCAGCGTCTTTACGACGGACAGGCGATCAGAAGTGAGCACATCCTCACTTCCCTGCTTCCACTTGCAGAAGGGAGCAGGTTTACCTGCCACAATGGCCTCAATCACCATCTTGGTTCCAGCTCTGACTGTCACAATGTCGGGCATGATGACTTTAGGAGCCACTAGGGGAAAGAAGAAACACAAAGAGTTACTTCAGTGATTAAATAGATTATTCCAATCTTTTCTTTTAATTCATCAGGAATAATAAATAATAATTGTATTGTTCTAGCTTCAAAGTGAAATATTTCAGGAACTACCAATTGCTTACTATAAACTAGGTATGGTAGACCATTGCGGCCAGTCTACTTACTGAGTTGTTCCTTGACCTCAAACACTCCCTCTGCCTCTCGGGCCAGGCTAACTCCCACTGAGTTTCTGGCTGCCACTCTGAACTTGTACTTCTTTCCTTCCTTCAGACCAACCACCACAATGGTCAGGTCTTTGACCACAGAGTAAGGTGTCCACTTGTCCTCTGTCGCACCCTCCTCCTGGTAGTCCACAACATAACCGTTGATTTTGGCTCCACCATCTCTGAGTGGCTTCAGCCAGCCCAGTGTGGCGCTGTTCTTGGTGATCTCCAACACGTCCATCTTCTTTGGAGGGTCTGGCTCACCTGAATGGAACAAACAGTAGGTGTTAGGAGGAATGAAATATAAAAAAAGTTGGATGAGCACAGGGAATGGCATGCTAAACTTTATTCAGACAGTCTCTAGTGACACTCACTGATAGGATCAACAGCCAGGTATGACTTGGGCGAGTCCTGTGGAACTCCAATACCATACTTGTTGCAGGCCATGACTCTGAAGTAGTACTCGATGCCAGGCGTCATGTTGGTCACCTTGAAGCTGGTCTTCTTCAGGTCCTCTGTGCACTTAGTCCAGGTCTTCCTATCCACCTCACGTTTCTCCACAATGTAGTTGAGGATGGGGCTGCCACCGTCATTCTCTGGTGGCAACCAGGACAGCTGAGCTGTTGTCTTGGTGATGTTGGTTCCCTCAAGGCCACCAACGGGACCGGGAGTATCTGTTAACGATGAATTTAAAAATCATTATGACTGTACAGTTTTCTTACTGGTGAAAACTGTTGCTACTGTTAAAGGGCTGTCAAAATGAATCATATCATAATTTTTCTGTGTCTCACCGAGGACTTTGACACGGACGAACACAGCTTTCTCTCCAGCGGAGTTGGACAGAGTCAGGGAGTATCTCCCAGAGTCCTCTCTGGTGCTCTCAGGGATGACCAGGAAGGACATGGTATCAACCTGGTCCACATGGCCTCGGCGGATTACATTGTCCACACCCAAGCGCTTCCAAGTAACCTTCGGGGCGGGCCTTCCTCTGATCACAGCGAAAAGCCTGATCGGACAGCCGGCCCTGACAGCCAGACCTTTCCTCAGACTGGCATCCAGGTCGATCTCTGGAACCTCTGTTTTCAAAGAAAAATTGATTTTAGGATTATTAGAACATAGTAATATTTACTACTACTGCCACCTTATGTAATACAATGAATGTGTTAAGGTATGTTCTTTGTTGGCTTTAGTAGCTGTTCATTCTCACCCAGGATCTCTTTGGGGGACACAGCTTCCTTCAAGTAAGCATGGCGTCCCCAGCCCACCTGGTTTTTGGCAGACACCTTGAATTCATACTCCAGCTTCTCATCCAGCTGACTGATGGTAAACTCTGTGAGCACCAATGGGCCATGGGTGTCAATTCTCTTCCAGCCCTCTGTGGGCTTTTCAGGGTCTGCCTCGCTTTTCAGCCTCATATCCAGGCTGTAACCGATGATGGGAGCGCCACCATCGTATACAGGTTTAGACCAGGATAGGGTGATGGAGGTCTTGGTGCTGTCGCCCACCTTCAGGCCTGCAGGGGGGCCAGGGGGTTCTGCAGGTAGAGACAGTGAAACACATTTTAACAAATACTAAAATACAGGCACGAGGCCATGAAAGTCCATCTTTGACATCTGTTTCTTTGGGTGTTTTCTGACCTGGGCACAAACCTGATGAACATGTTTCAAGAAGTAAGCTAAACTCTGACAGTAACTTGATACTCACCGATGGGATCTTTAGCTGCAACTGGTCTGCAGGGTTTGCTGGGCTCTCCAAGGCCAACCTCATTCTCAGCCTTCACTCTGAACTGGTATTCATGGTTGGGAATCAGGTTGGTGACTTTCATGCGTCTCTCAGAGATGGGGCTCTTGGTGCATGGCACCCAGCGCACTGCCCTCTTCTCTTTCCTCTCAAGGATGTAGCCAGTAATCGACTTTCCTCCATCATTCTCAGGAGGAGCCCAGACAACTGTCATCTCATCTTTACTCACCTGGATCACAACAAAAATTAACAGTGTTAGAAACAGAGATACTTGTTTTTACAACTAGGTTGTATGCTTAGTACTTGGTAAGCGAGCTCATTGTTGAAAAATCCATGAATATGGTAGTCTTTTTCTTGCCTTGGTGACATCAGGGGCATCAGGAGGTCCAGGTTTGTTGAAATGAGTCTTGACTGTAACAGGTTTGCTCTCCATAGCAGGGCCTGTTCCCATCTTGTTTTCAGCCCTCACTCTGAAGATGTACTCATTGCCCTCCACCAGACGAGTGACATTACAGTATGGTGTGACAACAGAGGCTGAATATGTAGACCAGACCATCCTCCTTGTCTCGCATTTCTCCAGGATGTAGCTGTCTACCTCGCAACCTCCATCATCCTCTGGAGCATCCCACACAACCCTGCACTTGTCAGATCCGATGCCAGTAATCCTGAGGTTCCTCACCGGGCCAGGGACATCCAGGACATTAACGTTGGCATATGCCGTGAAGGTGCCAGCTGAGTTGGTGGCAGTAATGATATACTTTCCGGTGTCACTACGTCTGGATTTGGTCATAAGGAACTTGGAGTAGTCAGGGCCAGTCTCATAGCTGAGTCTGGGGTTGTCTCCAACAGCCTTGTCTTTCAACCATTTGACCTCAGGGTGGGGCTTTCCTCTCAGGGCGGCCTCCATTCTCACTGATTCTCCAACCTTCACTGTCAAAGTTCCTACTAGCTTGAGGTCAATGACGGGCTTCTGGATCTCCTCCTTCACCAGAATATCTGCAAGATTCACCCAACCACTCTCACCTCCCTCATTGACAGTCTGCACCCTGGATAACAAATGATAAACATAGTTATTTGTAAGTAACTTACATATTATTGAGCAATACTCAAAGAACACATGAATGTTTTAAAATATGATATAGTAACTTGCCTGAAAGCGTATGTTTGGTTCTCTACGCATTTGTCAGCCAGGAAGAAGGTGTCAGTGTGAGTGTCGGTGGTGAGTTTCTGCCACTCCTCAGCATCTTTGGCTTTGCACTCAAGGTTGTAGGATAGGTTGGGGCTGCCACCATCATAGTCAGGCCTCCTCCATGTCAGATGGACATGGTGCTTACCAATGTCACTGACTCTGAAGTTCTCAGGCTCACCGGGCTTCTCAAGGGGGTCAATGGCCAGTAGAGCGGTCTTGGTCTCCACAGAGGGTCCCAGTCCAATCTTGTTCACAGCACAGACACGGAACAGATACTCATGTCCCTCCATCAACTTGGCTTTGATCTTGCGATTGGTGCAGTTGGAGGAAATCATGGACCACATGCTAATGCTGGGCTCACGGCACTCCACAATGTAGTTGGTGATCTCGGATCCACCGTTGTCCTTTGGCGTCTCCCAGTTGATCATGCATGAATCTTTGGTGGCGTAAGTCACGTGTAGATTCTGGCAATGGCTGGGTCTGTCTAACACATTTACTGTGATGGTGCAAGAGGCCTCACCTCCCTCATTTGAAGCCTTCAAGGTGTATTTGCCATGGTCTGCTCTTGTGGCCTCCTTGATCTTCAGGTGAACAACAGGGAAGTTCTGAATGATAGTGACACGTTTACTGTTCTCCAGAATGTTCTCCTCCTTAGACCAAAGCACTTCGGCATCAGGGCGGGCTTTGATGTAACCGATGATGTTGATGTTGTGTCCAGCTCGCACAGTGACACGCTCACGGCAGGTGGCCTCCATCTCAATCTCTGGGGGGATGAGGATATCCTGAGCAGTGATGGACTCTGGTATTTCTCTGGGCTCTCCATCTCCAATCATGTTTGAGGCATAGACTCTGAATCTGTAAGTTATACCTTCTTCCAGACCTTTCACCCTGTAGGCACACAGTTTTATGAAGTCATCTAAGTTCACTTTTTTCCATTCTTCAGTGTCTGCCTTTTTCATTTCCACGGTGTACCCTAGGATGGGACTGCCTCCGTCTTTGTTGGGTTTGGTCCACACCAGGTCAGCTGTGTTCTTGCTGTAATCCTTAACTTTGGGGTTGACTGGGGGGCTGGGAACAGTGATGGGCCTGCAGGGCTTGGAGGGGTCGGAGATGGGAGAGGGCCCACTGTAGCCAGCAATGTTCTCAGCAAACACTCTGAACTCATACTCACTGCCCTCGAAGAGGCCAAGGACTCTGTACTTCATGTCCTTGTAGGGCTTCTTGTTGACACGGATCCATTTTCCTCCCAGGTGTCTGCGCTCAATGATGTAGCCAGTGATCTGGCTGCCACCATCAGACAGGGGCATGGTCCAGCTGAGCGTAACTGCATCCTCTGCAATATCAGAGGATTGTGGCTTACCAGGTGGGCTGGGTGGCATGAAGGAGTGCTCAGCAACAGTAGGCTTGCTCTCCAGAGGTGCGCCAATACCCATCTTGTTCTCAGCACGGATGCGAACAACATACTCCGCTCCCCTCTGCAGGCGGCTGATGTTGAGACCAGTAGCGAGACTTCCAGAGCTTACACCTCCCCAGGTCTCCTTGTTAGACTCTCTCTTCTCTACGATGTAGTTGGTAATAGGGCTACCGCCGTCATCTTTGGGAGGACGCCATTCAATCATCATGGAGTCTGGAGTGACCTCCAGGATCTCAACAGGCCCAATCGGAGCAGCAGGCACATCCAGGACAGATACGTTCAACGCCACTGTCTTGGTTCCAGCTGGGTTGGACACAGTAAGCAGGTAGGTGCCAGTGTGGTTCCTGGTGCACTCATTGATACTGAGCACAGTTGAGAAGTTGTCAGTGTCAATCTTGACATTGCCCTCGCTGGTAATTTCCTCTCCTTCGATGGACCACTTAGCAGTAGGAATGGGTATTCCTCTCATGATAGCTGGCAGCCTGATGGTGGTGCCAGCTTTAACGATGATGCCTTCAGTGAACTTAACATCAACCTCAACAACTGGAGGCACTGTAAACATGCAGACAGAGGACGTTACAATGTGCTACCACAGTCATTATGTTCAAACACACTGAGATATAACCTCTGTTAACTGACCAGCAGCCTACCAAATAGAGTTGCATCTATGGCTGAGCCCCAGCTTTATGTTATATGTCTTATACAAGAGCTACACATGCACCAACGTTGATGCTACAGATAAGATTGGTGAATTTAATTTGAGAATATAAGCTGAAAAATGTCATTAGCATAGTATGTTTTTTGTTCTTTGATGGATCTCACCCAGTTTCTCCTGGCAGAGGATAGGCACGGTTGTATCGGGTCTGCTGAGGCCAATGGCATTCTCAGCCCTCACTCTGAAGCGGTAGATCTTTCCTTCCTCCAAGCCAGTCACATGACTCTCAGGGATGCTGACAGTTTTCCACTCGTCCCACTCCCTCTCTCCCTCTTCCTGATACTCCACGAAGAAGCCTGTGATCTCACTTCCTCCATTGCGGTCGGGCCAGTTCCAGACCAACCACACCTCAGTCTTGTCCACATCGTCATGGTGCAGGTCTTTGGGAGGGCCAGGGGGGACTAAAAAAGAGACAATGAGATTAGAACTGGTGACTGAGCATTAACAACATACACTGCACCTTCCTAGTTACTGATTCCCAATAGGTTTGCTTTTTGCATAACAAATGCATTTAAGAAGGAAAATCCATTGAAAATGTTGGCACAATAATCTACAATTTCGTGGAAATCTAAAAAACCTTTACTCATTGGTGAAAATACCCAAATATGTGTCCTAAAATGTCTCTTTTGTTCTGTTGTTGCACTCCCCTGAAAATGTTATACATCTCAAAAGGTTTATCCTGTGAGTAATCACTGAATATTTTCTTTGTATTTGTTCTTATATATTCTTATAAACACAAATCAGCCTTAAGTACAACATAATACACATTAATCTGCTGATGGAGTATTTGCTGTGCTGTTACTCACAGAGTGGGTTCATTGCCTTGATGGCCTTTGGCGTCTCAACGTATTCACTGCGGCCGTATTGGTTCTCAGCAGCAACTCTGAATGAGTAGGATGTGCCCTCCATCAGGTGCTTCAGCATCATACTGCGTTTCTTGGATGTGGAGCAGACAGGGACCCACTGAGTGGATGCTGTGTCTTTTTTCTCCACCACAAAGTTAGTGATTCGAGTACCACCATTGTCCTCTGGGTCCTTCCAGGACAGGTAGGCGGAGTCACTTCTGATGTCAGAAACCCGGAGGTGCTGGATGGGACCAGGTTTGTCTAAAGGAAACATTTGAGGATCATCACAACACTGTTGAATTTGACTTTCTATTGGAGCCAAATACAAAATGGAATTAAAATCCGTCCCAGTGAATACTGACGATCCTCACTTAACTGTTCAGATACAAAAGTGTAGAATCACACTCATATATTCAAGCTTGAAACCTTGGTGTTATTCTTACCGAGGACTAGCACGGTGCAGACGGCTGTCTTGGATCCAGCCGGGTTCTCCACAGTTAGGGTGTAGTCTCCACAGTCACCACGGTTACAGAACCTCATCTCCAGCTTGGTGCCTGCCTGGTTGGTCTCAATGTCAGCTCTGGTCGGCACTTCGGCATCATTCTTCTTCCAGTTGACAGTGGGGAATGGGACACCTTTGATGGTGGCCATCAGTGTGATGTGAGTGCCAGCCATGGCCTTCACCTCGCGGGTCATTCCGGCATCCAGAATCAGCTCTGGGGGCTCTGATGGTGACAGTGGTGGAGAAAGACATGAGAAACATTAACAGATGATTTAGTGAGATTGACTGGTCATTAACACTGTAAATATCACATTTGATGAATTGAGCACTTCTTAAATCAGAGTAACAAGCTGGTTCAGATCATATTGAACAACTGACTCACCAAGTCTGTCCTGCGCTCTGATTGGATCCTTCAGGTTAGCAGGGTCAGACTCTCCGGCAGCGTTCACAGCCATGACTCTGAAGCGGTACAGAGAACCTTCTTCCAGGTTGATCACCTTAAACTTGGTCTCCTGGCAGGAGTCTGGAGTCTGGTTCACCTGAAGACAGCAGCATGAC
Source organism: Spondyliosoma cantharus (assembly GCA_900302685.1). Taxonomy (NCBI): domain Eukaryota; kingdom Metazoa; phylum Chordata; class Actinopteri; order Spariformes; family Sparidae; genus Spondyliosoma; species Spondyliosoma cantharus. The sequence goes on along the minus strand of OMLP01015190.1, from coordinate 71,638 downwards.
AAGAGTCCCATATTACATTTCACTCAGATTTTGAATATGTGTCATTAAATTCAAAAGGATGAATCTCTTCCGGGCAGCAAATTTCATGGTAATTGGCCTGTTAGATTTTGTGGTCATTGGACAACCACCTCACCTTAGACCACTCTTCCTCTCCAGCTTTCTGGAACTCCAGCAGGTATCCAAAGATTTTTCCTCTGCCGGTGTCGGTGGGCGGCTGCCAGGACAGACTCACTGACTCCTTGGTGAAGTCAATGGCCTGGAAGTTTACGGGTGGACTGGGTTTCACTGTGACAAAGGACAGGAGGGAATCATTATAGTGAGTGGAAACAATAAAAGCAACAACATGAAATGTTGTTGTAAGAGGTGAACTTACCAATGGGATCTTTGGCAAAGACAGGTTTGGATGGTGGGCTTGGGTCTCCGGCTCCCACCACATTCTCAGCGCTGACTCTGAATTCGTACTCGCAACCTTGCAGCAGTTCCGTCACCCAGTACTCCACCTTTGGATAGATTCTCTCTGTGTTGCAGCGAACCCACCTGAAAGCAGAAGTGTTAACAACAATTGAGCCACTGAGACAGGTGCTGCTTTTCTCTGTTTTATATCAGCATTGCACAAAAGACATGCTTGAGTGAAAGTAAAATATTACTTTGGTAAGAGTGAAATTTCCGTATATGAATATGGATGAAGTACTATTAATTATAAAAAGTAAATTGTACATATATTTGCATGCTGTTATGCTGTTTACATTAGCGGAATCATTTTCTCATTGTATCCCATATGACAAGAAAGTGGCCCGGTGGACAGCTATTATAGATGCAGTCACGTTGTTCCGTCACGTCACTAAAGATATGGTGCGCATATATATGGTGGAAATGCCCGGGTTTATTCACAAGCTGAAAACTTTTGACCCCAGGTTTGTGCTATCAAGCCACAAGTATTTTGTCGAAGTTGCCTTGCCTCACCTGAACAATTCTACATGTGAAAAGATTGCTAGAGAGCAGGAGGGGGTGTCGTTTTATTCCACTACAACAGACCTATGGTTCAGCCCAACCATGCAGCCCTACATGAGTTTGATGTTGCATTTTATCAATGATGACTGGGCTCTGAGAAGTGTCTGCTTGCCCAGGAGCTAAAAGATTCTCTGAGCTCCTGAACCTTGCTGAAGACCCACACATATGTATGACAACAGACAGCAGCACCAACAAGATCCAAGTGGCCAAACCTGCAGTGCTTTGTGGTGGAGTGATAGTTTGCATCAGATAATGGTACATATACCCTGTGTGTGATTGTGTCCTGTGTATGAGTTTGAAGGTGCACTGTTGACAATGGCAGGGCCATTTTGTTTACAATAACAGCATTTAAATAAAAGAAAAACTCTGAATAGTTTGTTTTTAAGAAGGACAAAAATGACAGAAATGACAGAAATGTAGTGGAGTGGAAGTATACAATAGCAGGAAATAGAAATACTTAATAAATAAAAGTACCCGAAATTTGTACTTATTACAGTGCTTGAGTAAAACATCTTCACCCTTGAAACTACAGAAATGCCACTAGTGTTTGTGTACCTGTTTGCCTTGGTCTCCTTCCTCTCCACAATGTAGCCTGTGATTGGTTTTCCTCCATCGGCAGGAGGCTCCCAGCTGATGAGGGCAGAGTCATGGTAAACTTCCTTCACCGTGGGCTGTTTTGGAGCGTCAGGCACTTCTGCAATTAAAGCAAACATAGTACCACAAATCAGACACTGTGGGATGTATAAACTTCTATGTTGTTCTCTGTTGAACGTCTGAATTTTTCCTGTTGCAGGTTGCCAGCGTGTTGGTCAGGACTTACTGAAGACGTCTCTAGCCCTCGTCTCTGCAGACAGCAGGGGGTCACTGATGCCGTAGATGTTCTGAGCCATGATCCTGATGATGTACTCACGACCCTCGATCAGCTTCGGCACCTGAAAAAACAGACTCATTCCTTAGTACTGAGAAGTTACAGCCAAGTTGTTTTTTTTTGTTGTTTTTTTTTAATTACTTTTTTGGCCTTTTATGACTTTATTAATAGTTCAGCTGAACAGGTGACAGGAAACAGGATGAGAGAGAGAGGGGGAGTGACACGCAGCAAAGGGACCCAGGCCAGAGTCAAACCCGGGTCCGCTGCAGCGAGGACAAAGCCTCTGTACATGTGACGCTGCTCTACCCACTGAGCTAAACGGCGCCCCCTACAGCCACGTTTTGACTGTGCGTTTAGGACTTTGTGGGACTGAAATGTATCAGTACAACTAAAAATGTCAAGTACTGACATCAAATTTAAAATTCTTCATCTTATCATCATCTCCTTTTCTTTTATCTAACAATTCCTGATTCAAATCAAAATGCCATCGTTTTTTTAACATTTTTATTTAAGTTCTTGTACAGCAGCTTGTGTTGAGACATTTAACATTTTAGAATTCAGAAATCTCTTGTTAAATGCAAAAAAGGTTTTTAAAATGAGGTGTTACTTTTGAGGTGTGAAAGTAATGTTTACTCACCATTCTTTGTCTAAAATGCATACAAAATTGATAAAAAAATAGATATGAAAATTGATTTCTGTTAAAACCTTTTAACTAATTTGTCAATTTAAGTAATCAACTCAGGAAATTTCATGGAGATGTATCCTTTTCCTCTAGTTAAACTGTCTTTTCCTGTGAGCATTTCAGCACTGATCTGCTCACCCTGCAGGAGGTCCTGGTGCAGGATGAGGTGACGGGCATCCACAGGTCTCTGTTGGTGTCTCTCTTCTCAATAATGTAGTTGGAGATGGCGCAGCCTCCGTCGTCCAGAGGAGGGTTCCAGGAGATCACCATGTAGTTCCTGTAGACCTCGTTGAACACAACAGGGCCCTCTGGAGGCTGAGGACGGTCTGACAGGAGGAAGCATCCACACAGGTGACTCTCCAGATAAATTTAATACCAAAAATAAAAATACCCTAACCTTGACTGTCATTTGTTTAAGAATCAGGAAAATCTTTCAGTGCGGTACATAGAGTGGTGACAACATCTCACCGTCATTTATCTTGAATTTCACATGTTATGAAAACCAGCGTAGTCTTCCTATTTCTTCTCTCTAGATTTTGTATTTCCCAACATTATATCCCTCATTTCCAGTGTTTTCCCTAAAACCTAGCTGCACATACTTGTTGGTGAGTTTGGGAGTAGAGAGAAAACTTGAGGTTTTATGTAATTATTACCACCATATCATTTTACAAAAAGTTGGAAAAGCTAGAGCAGATAACCCAAAAAACTTGCCAAAGAAGTACACTGAAGGTGATTTGTTTTCATGCTCTCCACACGTCACTGCCTGGTTGCAGCACCAAAGTCTTATTTTGGTAGGAAAACCCTGATTTTGTCATTGAATCCATTATATGCTTCAAACTTTGTGTCAGTTTTTTGTTTTCTACCAAAGATGGAACTGATAGTCCTGTACTTTTATCTCTACATCCTTCATCTTGCTTTAGAATCTGTCCTGAGTTGTGACAGAAATAAGTGTCTTAGATTTCATTCTACGAATACAAAACATCTTGTTGTTGATTTCTGAAGTGTGGGAATTATTTGCGGTGAGTTTTAGTGGAACAGCAACTCACCGACCACAGTGATGGTGCAGAGTCCTGTGCGAGTTCCGGCGGCGTTCTCCAGGTTGACGCAGTAGCGGCCGCTGTGTTCTCTCTTAGCCTTGCTGATGTTGAGGCTGAGGTGGCGAGCAGTGCTGTGGAAGCCGATCTCTTCGTCCGCCTTCAGCTCCTCGTCGTTCTTTGTCCAGGTGATAGTCGGGGTCGGTTTGCCGGTGTAGCGTCCAGACAGCGCGCAGCTGTCTCCCACCTTCACCATCATCTTGTCCCTGAAGTCCAGGTCCAGATTAGGTGGTTCTGAAGGGAGAAAGGGACAATGATTGGAAATTTTGAAAGGTTTCAAAAAATGTTTTATACCTTGCTCTGTTTTTTATAATCTGTATGTCATATTTTGATGCATGATATATGAGTTAATTAAGATATAAATAAGGAGTCTAAATCCATAATTCAGGGTGTCTGCAGGTATACAATTCATTTTAATGCTTTTTAAGGTCTTTCAAAAATAATATAAAAAAAAATCAAATCATCAAATTATCTCTTTGTTATTCCTTTTTTCTGCAGGTAAGTATAAAGGTGAGTAGTATTTATGGGGTCCCGTGCAGAGGTAGAAGGTTTTTGATCAGTTTTTATCCACCATGCAGTCAATCGCTCACAGGTCCACTGCTCAGGTAAATCAGTCTGTTTAAATCACAGCATCACTGGTGCAAATGTTAAATATAACCAGTGTGTTACTGCTGTTGTTGATGACAAATCTGACAAGTGTTTGTCAGTGCAAGTTAAGTTTTTCATTAAATAAATGAGGGTGTTCGTGTTGCTTCACTCACCGAGCTCGTCCTTGCACTGGATAGGTTTGGTGGCGAAGGATGGTTTGCCTTGTCCCACGTGGTTGACGGCAGAGACTCTGAACTCGTGGCTCGAGCCATCTTTCAGCCCTGTCAGTGTGAACTTTCTGTCCATCAGCTTGTCCTCTGCACCTATCCGTGTAAAGCTGTCCCGACCGATCATTCGGGACTCGAGGACGTATTCGGTCACCTCAGCACCACCATCGTACTTTGGTGGCCTCCAGGCGATGGAGATGGAGTCCTTGGTAACAGCAGTAATGATCAGGTCCTCTGGACGCTCAGGGACGGCTGGAGGAGACACAAACATGATGAGATGTATTAAAGTACACTTCCTGTGTGATCATTTCTTTTTGCCATAGACTGTATAAGAAGTGGATGTAGCTCTTTAGTGACTGTTCACTTATATAGTGATATATATTGTGTCTGACTTACAGATGGGGTCCTTGATGAGAACCATCTTGTCGGTTTCGATGAATGGTCCCATGCCGATGATGTTCTCGGCTGCGATCCTGAAGAAGTAGCCCTTGCCATCGATGAGTCCCTGTACTACGGCGTTGTTCCTGGTCACTGTGTAGGAGACAGAAGTCCAGCCCATGCGGTCCGACTCCCTCTTCTCGATGATGTAGTTGGTGATGGCTGAGCCACCGTCATCCTCGGGGGAGTACCAGGTCAGCTTGCAGGAGTCGTTGGTCAGATTCTCGCCGGCGAAGGGAAGACCGACTGGTCCGGGGACGTCTGATGGGAGGAGGGAAGGGACAGAAAGCCAGAAACCTCAGTATAATGTGGCAAACTAACTCTTAAGAATTGAATATATTATTTCATTTTAAGGCCATATCACTCAGCCCGAGTCTTAGCTCTTCTTATCTCTCAATTGTTCTGGTGCGGTTGACTCACCCAGGACCTCTACGATGACTGCCTTCTTCCTCTCTCCTCCCTCATTCTTGGCACTCAGTGTGTAGATGCCCTGGTGCTGGCGTCTGCAGTTCTTGATGACCAGCGAATTGGAGATGCCCGTCGTCTCCACCACGGCCTCTTTGGGTACCTCAGCATCGTCACGGCACCAGTTGATCTGTGGGGCGGGTTTACCGGACACGTAGGCAATGATGCGGATTGTCCCACCTGCGTGGACCACGATCTTCTCTTTCACTGAGGCGTCCAGGTCCATCTCAGGAGGAACTGGAGAAAAGTTATGATTTGTGTCAAAAAAAAATTATATATATATTATCAGAAATAACACTTGACACATCCACACATCCTGCTCTTAGGTGGACCAGATTCTTACTTGTTCTGTCTTTGGTCTCGATCAGCTCGGACACGAGTCCTGGATCTCCAACTCCAGCGGCATTCACAGCTTTGACTCTGAAGCGGTAGAGACCGCCTTCCTTCAAACCGGCCACCACAAACTTGGTTCCTCTGATCTCTGTGTCCTTTGCCTGAAGAGAGACAAAAAAAACATCAACAATTGCATTCTGGAGCTTTGATTTGTTGTCTGTTTGTTCACTTCATCAGGGAGATGTAAAGAAATAAAACGAGTAATCATGAAGTTACTTATCTGGGAAATGAAGGCCACCATTGTTCATGTTAAAATAATTAAATGTAGTCATTTTATTTTTTGTTTTATTTTGTTTTTTTTAGAATTTTCATATTCATTGAAAAGAAAACTCATAAAGAATTGTTTATTGTCAAAGTAGTTAATGTCTGCAGCTTCATATTTTATGATGTGGTTATGCTGATGCTCTGAAGAAACCCTCTGGTCAAAAGTTAAATAGGATGATATGGATGGATTACATGTTTGTGACTGCACAGTTTTGAGTTCTTTGCTGATACATATACAATATATATTTGTTTTACCTTCTCCCAGCTCTCCTCTGCCTCAGGCTCCTTCTCCTCATCCTCAGCATCACCCAGCATGAGCAGTTTCCTCTGAGCTTTCTTCTCCTCCTCCTCCTTGTTCACCTCCTTGAACTCCACAATGTAGCCCGTGACCTTTGACCCTCCGTCCACCAGAGGAGGGATCCACTCAAGCTCCACCGTCGACTTTGTCCAGTCCATCACCTTCGGCGTTGGGGGCCCAGGAGGCGCTGATCACACACACACACACAAATAGATACTGTAAGTTCTCTCTCAAAGTTTATCGAGCTTAATGGCTCAATTCCACAATTCATCTGTCTTACCGATGGGGTCTCTGCAGAGCATTGGGTCAGAGGGCACACTGGGCAGACCGCAGCCGGCAGCATTGACAGCGATGATCCTGAACTGGTACATGGCGCCCTCCAGCAGGCCGGTGACGTCCCAGTTGTTGCCCAGTGGCAGAGCTCGGATTGGTTCGCGACTGACGCGGGTCCAGCGCTTGGAGGTGGTCTCCTTCTTCTCGATGAAGTAGCCAGTGATGGAGGAGCCGCCGTCATACTTGGGCTCATCCCAGTTGACAGTCATCGACTCCAGACAGATGTCAGTTACAGTTGGTTTCTCACACTGACCCGGGACGGCTGCAAGAGAATAACCAATATATATATATAATAACCAATACATCAGCCAAGGAAATTAGATATAGGATGAGATTTAAGGGAAAATCAGGTGAGAGGTGGTCATAAAGCAGACGACATGTAACATAACGTTGATTTTTGTCTTGAATGTTTCTGTACTTTTAGTGTTTAGATGTTGAAACTAACGACAGGTAGAATGATCTGAACTTACTGAAGAGGTTTCTGGCCTTCTCTGGCTCGCTGATCAGTGGAGGTCCAACTCCAAACTTGTTCTGGGCCATGACTCTGAACTCATACTCGTGGTTCTCAGTCAGTCGAGTCACCACATAGGCACACTCCTTGGGGTCATTGGAGACGTGGACCCAGGACTTCCTGTTGTCCTCGCGCTTCTCAACCACGTAGTTGGTGATCTTTGATCCACCATCGTCTGTGGGGGGATTCCAAGCCAGACCAATCCTCTCTGCGAACACTTCAGTGAACTTGATTGGTCCGACAGGTGGGCCAGGAGGTCCTGCAGGGGGAGGGAGGGCATGTGAGTCATTCATGTAGATATCTACAGAATCTCTATTAGATCTTTACACTTGAAAAGCTGCAATCAACTAATATATTAAGGGTTTCTCACCGAGCACGGAGAGCTTGATGTCCTTGGTGACGGAGCCCAGGCTGTTGCTTGCAGTCAGGCTGAAGAGGGCGCTGTCGTGCCTGCTGGCCTGCTGGATCAGCAACGTGCACTTGTTCTGGGTCACCAGTTTGTTCATGTGCTGGTCGTACTGGACTGAAGCCTTCTCCTCAGGTTTGGCCAGACTGGCTTTCTGCCAGTTGAGTGTGGGGAATGGACATCCGCTCACCTTTGCCACGATGCTGACATCACAGCCCTCCTCGCCCTCCATGGCCTCACGCAGCTCAATGGTTGGAGCACCTGCAGAAACAAATTAGATTCTTTATGAAAGTGTCCTGCTGCAACAAACAGAACTAACCCATAGGTAAGGCTCGAATGCAACATTCAGAAATTTGAGGACAGCAACAGAAACCATTTGTCCACAGAAACTTAGTGCTTTCTTAGCTGAACAAGGTGAAATAGGTGTCTGAGCAGCCTGTGATTGGCTGAAGGGCCTGTCACTCACATGTCTGATCCTTGATGACCAGGGGTCCAGCGGTGGCGGAGGGTCGGCTTGGTCCAGCAGCGTTCACAGCTTTTACTCTGAACTCATATTCTCCTCCCTGCAGATCAACAGCAAGACAGACAACTTTCTCATAAGGGACTTCATCATAGGTAAAATAATTGTTACTTGTCTAATTATAAAATCTGTATCAGCAGAGTGGAACGGTGCTTCTCCCTCAGGTTGAATTGGTATTTCTCGAGCAGGAAAATATTGCAAAGAAACACTGGAGGGAAAGACATTAGCAGGGACATGGACTGACCTCCTTCAGGTCCTCCACCACGAAGGTGAGCTCCTCCACGTCTCTCTTGTTGCACTGCTTCCAGGTCTCTTTCTCCTTTCCGCTGGTGTCCCAGCTCAAACGTTCGATGATGTAATGCTTCACTGGAGAGCCACCATTGTTTTTGGGAGGCTCCCAGCTCAAAGTGACGGTGTTCTTTGTCACCAGGTTCACCTTCACTTTGGTGGGGGGGTCAGGTGGGTCTGATGAAGAGAAAGATTAGCATTAGAGCAGTTCTAGTGAGGTTTTTTCTGAGTTTTTTCTGTATTTATCTCATTGGATTAGTTGATGTGTGCTCACAGATGGGGTCTCTGGCCCGGGCAGGCTCAGTGGTGACAGTGAATGGACTGAATCCAAGTCTGTTCTCAGCTCGCACCCTGAACAGGTAGTCCTGACCTTCTAGCAGGCCGGGCACCACGTAGGCCTGGCTGGCACAGGCTGCATTCACCTGATAACAAATAATGAATTGATCAGTTAGTCAATCGCAATAAATCGTGAACATTTCACTGATATTTTGTAAAATTATCATTTATATTTACCATAACATTTATGGCATTTAGCAGATGCTTTTGTCCCAAGCGACTTACAATAAGTACATTTGTCACAAGAAAGAAACCACAACATATCACCATTGATAAAGTATGAAAAAATAAATTTGAAACAAATGTTCAAGCCCTCGTCTGAGCGTAGTAGCTGCTATTTACCAAGGATAGCTGAAGTACTTAAGTGCTATGATTTAAGTGCTAAGGGTAAGAACATGTTGTTGGGGGATCATCCTGGCACACTTCACTCAAAATCAAACTTATCTGTGGAGTTGATAATTAAGTTTTCTTCATTTATCAAAATCAACTTAAACTAAACTCAACCAACAGTTTGTTTTCTAAAATAAAGAATAACACTAAAAATGAACTGAAATGCTGAAACATGTAGAAAGTTTTTGAACTTGTTTTAAAATGTAGAACTAAAACAACATCGACTGAGCAATGTTTACCTTTGTCCAGGCCTTGTCAGTGACACATTTCTTCTCGATAAAGTAGCTCTTGATTCTCTCTCCTCCATCGTTGTCAGGGAGTTTCCAGATCAGCCTCATCGTCGAACGGCTGATGTCAGTGACCCTCAGGTCCTTTGGAGGTCCAGGAACGTCTGTACCCAGAAAAGAGGTAAGTCAGAGATCCAAAAACGACAAAACAGTGACCTAAACATTTAGACACTCCCCGACTCTGTGATTTATTTATAGAAACAGAGATAAAGGAGAGTATGCAGGGTCGAGGTTTTTATACAAATAACACAGACATACCGAGGACGTTGACTCTGCAGTTGATGTGTTTCTGTCCGGACTTGTTCTTGGCAGTGATGGTGTAGCGTCCAGAGTGGCTTCTCAGACTGACTGGTATGGTCACGACGGACGTGGTGTCGGTGGACTCGACCTGAATACATGAGAACGCACACAATTGGTCTATATGGTTTATATTGTTCTATAGAATGTACAGTTAAGAAAAGTAAGAAACAAGCTTGAGTAATTTAAACTTTGCAAAGTTCTCTCTTTATATGTTGTTTTTCAGGGTTTCAGTAAATAAGAATATCTGAAATGCTTTGAAAGTTGCCTCAAAAAGAAGTTTTTATTGGAAAATGTGGTGATAAAATGATTGTGTTGCTGTGTTGGTTTTCACCTGAGAGTCCACAGGAAGTGTGTGCAGTTTGTTCTTCTTGTGCGACTTGGCTTTGCCATCATAGTCCCAGGTTACTTTGGGAACAGGGCGTCCCTTGATGGTGGCGGGGATCCTGATTGGATCTCCAGCACGAATGCACAGCAGGTCTTCCATTACTATGTCAATGCTGATGGAAGGTGCAACTGTTGAGAAGAAACACAGCTTGAAACATATGTGACATAAATCCTTTGGACAATGATGAAAGTTATTATCTATTTATTGGAGTGTGACATAAATGGGACGTACGCTGGATGTCTTCAACCAGAACCTCGGCAGTGCGGGGGCTGGGGTCAGACTCGCCAATGTCATTGACAGCAATGATCCTGAAGTGATGGCGTTTAAGCTCGCGGAGATTTGGTACCGTGAACTCAGTGGTGGGGTGCAGGCTGTCTGGGTCATTCACCCTCACCCAGTCTGACTTGCCCTCATCCAGGATCTGGATGATGTATCCCTTGATGGGGCTTCCTCCATCTCTCTCTGGTGGTTTCCAGGACAGTGTGACACTGTACTTTGTTTTATCAGCTATCTCAGGAGCAGCAGGCATGCTTGGGGGAGCTGGAGAAGAAGACAGCAGGTTATATGAGTAGTGTACAATTTGGGAAAATCAAATTCATCAGCTCTCAAATTATAGAGAAACCTGGTCCTATCAGAATACTGATATGGTCAAAAAGGGACTTCAGGTTTATTTTGATATGTTGAATATCAGACGCTGTATAAAGAAGCCCTTTACTCACTGATGGGATCGACAGCAAATGCTGAGTCGGACGGTACGCTGAATGGTCCAGTTCCTGCAGAATTGCAGGCAGCAACCCTGAATTCGTACTCTGTTCCTTCAATCAGACGAGTCGCCTGGGAGACAGAAAGATGTGGGGATTCAACAGACTCCTGTGGTTAGCAGGACTAACAGACTATCTTAAAGGACTGGAACCTTTCTGTCTGTAGATATTAGGTTGGGTCCAGAATCTTGTATTTGTTTGGATGTGCATGGTTTTGGAAACTTTTTTGCATGTCAGTAAAGAGATCCAGCTATCATGAGATGGTTTTACTACTTTTTTATTTTAGTATTATTGTTTTACTGTTTTATGTATCAAGATTTGTATCGAATTCCTAATGGTTGTATATACCATAACAATTCCCAGCTCTGAAGTAGAACGGGTATTTCATCTCAAAGCTTTTGATGGACTATTCTAAACATCTAATTAAACTTTTAAATGTTGTGATAGACTTTCCTATTCCCAGAACCCAGCAGCTCACCTGGAACTCCCAGCCTTTCATGCCCCTTTTGGTGACCGGCATCTTGTTGACTTTGGCCCAGTAGTCAGTGCCTCTCTCCCTCTTCTCCAGCCAGTAGCCAATAATCATAGAGCCGCCATTGTCTCTGGGAGGCTCCCAGGTGAGGGTCATGGAGGTCTTGGAGTACTCTGCGATGGTCGGTTTCTCTGGTGGGCCAGGAAGACCGAACGGGTCTGTGATCTGGACTTCCTCTGTTCCACAGGGGTCAGATATGCCGTAACGATTCTCAGCTCTGACGCGGAACAGGTAGTTCTTGTTTGTTTCCAAGTTCCACACCTACAGGAAAGAGAGGTGGTGTTAGCAGTAGAGTCACAGAAGTCTTTAAAGGTCTATAAACAACCTACCCGTCATTATAATTACTGTTGTTATCAGGACATACCCCGTATTTCTTCTCAATGATGCTGTTGGTAACCTGGACCCACTGTGGCTCAGGAGGAGCTTCCTGTCCCTCTTCCAGCTCTGGCTCCTCTGTCCTTACGTCCATCTTCTCAACAATGTAATTTGTCAGCTCGCTGCCACCATTATCCAGCGGTGCGTCCCACTGGAGGTAGCAAGATTCTGCCTTGATGTTGGACACTTTCACATTCCTGGGTGGAAGTGGCCGATCTGAGAAGAGAGCAAAATACACTTGTACGTTTATTGATTTACCTAAAAAATATTCATATAATTGTCTGTGTCTTGTGTCTAAACTCACCCAGCACCATGACAAAGGTGGTGTGTTTGGCTGAACCCATGTTGTTGGAAGCAGTCACAGTGTAGCTTCCGCGGTCCCTCCTGTTGGCTGCTGGGATGGACAGAGTAGTCTTGCAGTTCAACCTGCCAGTCACTACAGTCTCCATCAGCAGAGTCTCGGTGGGCTCCTCGATCACCACATCATCCTTGGACCACTCGACCTTAGGGATAGGCAGGCCCAGGACATCAGCGGGGATCTCAATCGGTTCACCCTTCCTCACGGTAATGGAGTCTCCCTTGAAGATCTTCAGCATATGGACCTCAGGAGCCACTAAGAGGGACAGGACATGAACAAAACAAATCAAATCACAACAAAAACGGCAAAGAAATTGCATAATGGGTTTTTGAGAGCTTTTTTTAACATTCAGCCATACCTTCGTCATCTTGGATGACCACAAGGAGTGGGATGGATGGCTCGCTCTCTCCAATCAGATTGGCGCACTTGATCCTGAACTCATACATCCAATCCTCATCCAGGCCCTCTACAGTCAGGGTCATGTTAGGGCAGATCTCTGTGTTGCAGGGCACAAAGGCTTGCTCGTCCTGCCTCTTCTTCTCAACGAAGTAGCCAATGACAGGGCTGCCGCCATCATTACGCGGTGGCTTCCAGGCCAGTGTGATTGAGTTCTTGGTGCGCTCGGTGTAGTGAAACTTCTCAGGGTATGATGGTGGGCCTGCAAACCACCAAAGCAAGATTGGTATCAAGTGCAAATTCATCATTTATCATACCACTCCTGAACACTGAAGATCTTACACAAGAAAAAAGTTGAGCATTTATTTTTAAATCAAATTGATTTTAGGACTCACCCTGTGGGTCTACAGCCTTGATGGGTCCCAGCTCAACAGGTGGACCCATGCCGTACTTGTTCTTTGCAATGACCCGGAACATGTAGTCCTGTCCCTCCATGATGCCGACGCACTCACACTTGGACGAGGCAGTTTCAATAGGCTGCCTCCATGTGTGCATCTTAGCATCTCTACGCTCAACGATGAAGCCGGTCAGGTCGCTGCCTCCATCATCGTCAGGATCATCCCAGTTCAGGAAGATCATCTTGCGCGTGACAACAACAGGTTTCAGATCCGTGACAGGTCCGGGGACATCTGATGATAAAACAATAATATCCTTCTGTTTTCGTTTCGATTTCATAGCATCAATTTACTGCAAGTTAACTGTTTAATTTTTTTCACTGCCTTCCTCGACTTCCACTCACCCATGACATCCACTCGGATCGAAGCACCCTTGATGCCACTGGGGTTGCAAACAGAGATGTGGTATTTGCCACAGTCCTTCCTCTGAGCATTCTTGATTGAAACAATGCTGTCATTGTCCTCAGTGAGGATCTCCACACGGTCTTTTTCTGGTTTGGCGTCATCCTTGGTCCAGGTGATGGAGGGGTAGGGTTTACCTGTGACTGTAGCAGGAACACGCAGGTTCTCTCCAGCTCTGATGACAATGCCGTTCTTGACTGCCAGGTCCAGCTCAATCACTGGACTCTCTGTAGAGGGCAAGCAACAAGTAAATAACAGCAATGAGATTTCCATCATCAATATTTAATCAGACCTGGTTAAATAACAATTCCTTTATTTTGTGATTCATCTCATTTTTTCACTGACCTGCAGGATTCCTGACAAACACAGACTCTGTAAATCCTGGTGTTCCCTCTCCAGCAGAGTTGCAGGCAATAACTCTGACCAGATACTTGGCTCCTTCACGGACTCCGTAGACTGTGAAGGCCCGGCTCTTCCAAGGACGCTCAGTAGACCTGGACCAGTCCCTGGTACCAGCAGCCATGGCCTGAAGAACACCACAGAACAAAGAAACATTAGTCTCAATTTAAATCAATTGAAGGTCTTTAGCTTTTATGTCCCTGCAGCTACCATAAGGCAGGAAGCTGAAAATAAAGCTGAGAAAGTGTTAGAGATGAATTGATAATCGGACCTTATCTACATGGTATCCCAGGATCTCTCCTCCACCGTTGTCAGCAGGTGGATCCCACTCCACATCAATGGAGTGGTCAGTGGTCAACACTACTCGGGCAACTGGAGGTCCAGGAGGTACTGCAGTGTCACAAATAAACACACATAGGATATCTCAACAACTGAGAATGATTATATTTCCATGGATATCAGCGTCATCTGTGACTCTTATGATGCCTCTTCATGAGTCCATTTTTCTCCAAGTTTAATAATAACTGTCTGTATTAGTTATTTCTAAATATGCAATTATTACAAAGAAAAGAGGATCAAACAGAGATGAACATATACATCAACCAAACAAATCTAAAAATGTTTATCAGAGTTGTTACTGCACACAGATGAGTTTACGTACAGATCGGAGCCTGTGCTGTCTTTGGTTCAGAGGGGGGGCTGAACTTTCCGGGGCCAGCCTGGTTCTCAGCCGCCACCCTGAAGATGTAAGTCAGCCCCTCTAGTAGACCTTCAACATTCAGCTCAATGTCTTCGACAATGTTCCTGAAGACCAGGACATAAGGGAACTTTCAGAAAACTCGCAACAAGGTTTTTGGTGAAATAGTATCACTATGCTTTGAGATATCCCCACACAGTTACAGGAGAGAAGAACGGTTTTGTTGTTGGTATTCCTCACCTGTTGACACGTGTCCAGTGTGAACTATTGATCTCACGGCGCTCAACCCAGTATCCCAAGATGGGGCTGCCGTTGTCGTTTGGCTCGTTCCAGGTGACCAGCATGCTGTTGGCCGTAATATCGTCAATCTGTGGCTTCTCAGGAGCCTCTGGAGGTTCTGTGGAGGATGAAGGGTCATGAGAGCATTACATAGATATTATATCGATTTGTTATATTCGTTGAATTTATGTGTAGATTTAAACTTAAGATTTAAAGACACTTACAAACACTTTAGGCTAACAAAAGGAACATTTCTTATATCACTAATTCAAAATAAGTAATAATATATAATACCGTACCGAAAGGATTCTTGGCGATGAGTGGTTTGGAGATGCAGTATGGACCAGGGCCAAACTTGTTCTCTGCCTTGACCCTGAAGATGTACTCTTTCTTCTCGATGAGTTTGGGCACCAGGTATCGACATCCTCTCAGTGTGGAGGTGACACAACTCCAGCCAATCTCCAGCTTTGAGTTGTCTTTCTTCTCCAGAGTGTAGTTGAGGATCTCGCTGCCACCGTCATCCAGAGGAGGATCCCACTTGCAAATCACAGAGCTCTTCCTCACCTCCTCAAATCTGAATTTCACTGGAGGCCCAGGAGTATCTGCCAACAGACGAAACGATCATGTTTTGACCTATAAAATGTCTAAAAGTGATAGCAAGTCCTCACATCTTTTTAAAAATACATTAAATCTGACATTAAACACAGTACAGAAGTCACAATGGAAGCGAAGATTTCTCACCAAGCACGTTGACCTCGCAGGTCACTGAGGCTTTGCCGTGGTCGTTCTCCACCTTCACCATGTAAACGCCGTGGTCGACCCTCATGGAGTCCGTGATGACGACAGAGGACACTCCCCTGCGGCTGTTGTTGATGGTCAGACGTTCGTTTATTGTCGGGTAGTCGGTCTCTTCCACCTCCGGCTCTGCTGCCTCCTCTTCCTTCTTCTTCTCCTCCTCCTTCTTCTCCTCTCCCTCCTTCTTCTCCTCTCCCTCCTTCTTCTCCTCTCCTTCCTTCTTCTCTTCTCCTTCCTTCTTCTCTTCTCCCTCCTTCACTTCTTTTTTCTCTGCCTCTCCCTCCTTCTTCTCCTCTTCCTTCTTCTCCACCTTCTTCTTCAGGGGTTTTTCAGGCCTCTTGCGGAGTGGCTCAGGCCGGATCACCTGGTTGTTCCAGTACCAGGTGATCTGTGGATACGGTGAACCAGAAATGTTGGCGTCGAGGCAGATCTCGCAGCCTCGCTTCACGCTGAGACCGGATTGCAGGCTGCCACTCAGGAAAACTTTCGGAGGATCTGAGATGTAATGGAGGTATAATTAAGCTAACATTCACCAAACCAAAACCTGATCATTTCTCCTGCCTTGTTACGTTGTTTTCATTGCTTTTATTTTGCTAGATATGAAGATACCATCAGCAGCTAGCTAACTTAGCTTAGCTTAAAGACTTGAAACAAAGGGGCAGTTAGCCTTGTTCTGTTTAAAGATAACAAAATTACCTCCTTTCTTGGTCAGGAACAGCAACTTGGCTGCCTGGCAACTACTAAGAAACCGCTAATGTGAGACTGTAAGACTTTTTTGGAGCTGATGTCGTACTTACCAACAGCATCCGACGCCTTGATGTACGGCGTGTTGCGTGATGGCTCGCTGACCCCGGCAGCGTTTTCAGCTTTAACTCTGAAGGTGTAGTTCTTGCCCTCCGTCAGCCCTCTGACGGTGTAGGACACAACGGGCACCAGGAAGTCGTTGCACCTCTCCCACTTGTCCTCACCCTTCTGCTGCTTCTCAAGGACGTAGCCCATGATCTTGCAACCACCGTCGTACATAGGTGGCTTCCAGGTCAGTGTGATGGTGCTCGATGTGGGGTTATGGGTCTCCACATCCACCGGGGGGTCGGGAGCATCTGGAGTGAGAGACAGATTTCGGTTAAATTTCCTCTTTGACCCAAACAAAATCGTTTTCAAGGGGAGACAGTCCACTTGGTTGATTTTGAGATTTAATTTCTTACGTTTCTGGTCCTCAGCAATGACGGGGTTACGGAGCTCGAGGAACTCTCCTCCTCCGATCTTGTTGACAGCCTGAACTCTGAAGTAGTACTCTCCATTGGGGATGAGGTCTTTCACGGGCCAGCTCACTTTGTTCTCTCCGGACATCATGTTTACGTACGTTCGCCTTCCAGCCTCACGCCGCTGTGCACAAAACAAGGATATAGAAAACAAAAAAACTCCATCAATTCAACCAGTTTTTTAATGAATTGAAGTCTTTCAGGTCCTGATGTCATATTTTAAACCACCATCTCAGACCTGCAGGACGTAGTGAACAATTGGGCTGCCGCCATCATAGTCTGGAGGATCCCAGGACAATTTGCATGAGCTCTTTGTGATCTCAGAGGCCACGATTTCCTTACAGGGACCAGGAAGACCTGAAGACAGACAGAGATGTGTTAATCTTATGCTCATATCGATGAGGACGTGATAATGTAAAACTGGTTTATTTGCGTACCGATGACTTTGACGTTGATGGTGGCGCTGGCAGCTCCGAGTTTGTTCTCCAGAGTCACTTTGTACTGTCCTGCATCAGGGTGAATGCTGCTGTCAGCCTCCAGGTGACAGGAAGTATACTCCTTCCTGTTGAGCACAAACAATCCCATCAGCCACTGCTGTTCACACTGACAAGAAAAAACACTAGATCACAAAAGACCCCGAAGCAGAAATGGTTACTGTATGGAAATTACACATCAACCAATCAAATCAGTCTAGAGCTCCTACTAGTGATTAATTTAATTTGTTTGGTCTATAAAATGTCAGAAAGAAAGAAGCTGCCAAAAGTATTTAGACTTTTATTTTCTTAAATTACTTGAGCTGATGTTTTGATAATTAATTAATTAATTAATTGTTAAAAGTTAACAACTAATTGATTTTCTAAAGAAAAATGGCAAAAATGATCAGATTTCAGCATCTCCAGTATGAATATACGTTTCATATCCGATAAATCTTTGGGTTTGGGTCTTTGGGTTTCAGACTGTTGGCTGGAAAAAACCAAGACGTTTGGAAAACATTAGCTCGGACAAAGCTGTGAGGAGCATTATTCAGTACTGTCTACCATTTTATAAAACAAACATTCTGCTTATAAGCCTTAAAAATAATGTGCAGATCAATCGATAATGTAAATCTGCTGTCATTAAACGTTTTCCACCAACAAGCACTTGAAACAGGGTGTATATTAAGCCTGGTTCTGTCCAGTGGTAACAACTTCTGTTCTATCAAATCGTCATGGTGAATTACCTAAATCACCAAAACCATCAGTGGATGATTCACTCAAACTGAATCATTGATGGCATTTTTGAATACTGGCAGAGAAAACAATTCTACAGGTGCACAGTTTGTGTATGCTCTTTAGTGTTAGGAAAAAATTATTAGCATTGACCTGAAGCCGAGGCGTTCGTCAGCCTTCAGCTCCTTCCCGTCCTTGTGCCAGGTGATTCTGGGTGAGGGGATGGCTCTGAAGGGAACTGGGATGTGAAGCTTCTCTGTTTCCACAACAACCAGGTCCAGAGTCTGGAATTCAAGTGTTGGGTTACCTGGAAACACAGAAAAAAGCAAACTCATTTACCTGTTGGTGTCAATATGATGATTTACAGAACTTTGCACAGGAGCATGAGTTGATGCTCTTACAGTCAGATTCTTTGGCGAAGACGTTCTCAGAGATGTCGGAGGGCTCGCTCACTCCGACGGAGTTGATGGCCCTCACTCTCAGGATGTACTCCTTCTCAGGGACCACACCCTCTTCCACACGGAACTTAAGCTCCTTCACTGGACGAGAGTTGACCCTCATCCACTTCTCTGTGCCGGCCTCACACATCTCAACGTGGTACCCGCTGATGGGGCAGCCGCCAGTCCTCTGCGGAGGCTTCCAGGCGATGGACAGGAAGTCCCTGCTGGCTCCGGTCACGTGCAGCTCAATGGGTGGTGATGGCACACCTTGAGGAGACAGGATGGACAGATTTAGAATTGTTTCTCACTTTTCCATATTTTTTTAAATGAGCCATGACTCATTACTGGACTAACCTGTTGGGTCTTCGATGGTGAGGATCTCAGTGGGTTCGCTTGGATGGCCGACACCGGCCTCATTCTCGGCGCTGACCTGGAACTGAACTTCTGTTCCCTCGATGATGTCAGTCACCCTGTACTTGCAGTCTGGACCTGAAGTCTTACCGCATTTCACCCAGCGAGTTCCAAGTTTCTCCTTCTTCTCAATAGAGTATCTGAAAGGTAAACAAGCTTCATACTGTTACACCAAGGACGACAAATACTGCAACATATGGGTCAGGGGTTGGAAATGTATCTATACAATTTCTTTGATATTTTAGTTCAATAAATAGTGACATTGATGTAGAGCTGCAAATAAATTAATCTTCAGGCTGGCATGAATTTATCTGATGTTGAAAATATTTTGCTAATCAAGATTTACGTGAAAAAAACTGTACCTGAGGATGGGTCTGCCTCCGTCGTTCTTAGGTGCCTCCCATGACAGGTCCACATATCTTTTGCTCACAGCATTGACAGTGAGAGCGTACGGTGGCCCAGGAGAAGCTGTAACAAAAATAAATCTTACTATCCTGCATCAAAAAAGCAAACAAAAATCAAATATACATGACTGAACTACTCTCTTACTGAAAGTGTCTTTGGCCAGCACAGAGTCTGGCAGCTCGCAGAACGGTCCGAGGCCCACAGCATTCTCTGCGGCAACACGGAACACGTAGAGTGATCCATCATTGAGTGGAGTCACGGTGTACTTCAGCTCCTTGACTGTGGTGTCCACAGCCTGCCAGCCTTTACGCCTGACGTCACGCTTCTCCACCACATAGTTGGTGACTGGTGAGCCTCCATCTCTCTCAGGAGCTGTCCACTTCAAGTCGGCACTGTTCCTGCTGATGCTGACGACGCTCAACCAGCGAGGAGCGGAAGGAGGATCTGAGGAGGTCAAGACAAAGATTTCATGTCATTCTGTGTGGTTTTCTTCACAGGTATTAATAAATAGCTGAGATGTAAGCCAACTGTTTTCTTACACCCCTTAAAATCAAGAGACTCCCTGTGAAGCCTTGGTGACTGCATGTGGGGGATGGTTGGGAATCAGTGTTCTGGAGCTACAGTTTGCAAGTTTGTCTGTCTGGACTATGAGTTTGATATGTTGTGGCTGCTTTGTAACTCACTGAGTCTCTCTTTGCAGAGCACTGGATCACTGGGCTCGCTCGGTTCGCTCTCTCCGGCCACGTTAACAGCTCGCACCCTGAACGAATATTCCTGCTTCTCCATCAGGCCCTTCAGGAAGTGCTCTAGGATGTTGATGTCCTCTGCCACATGAATCCAGTCCGTGGTTCCACTCTTCAGCATCTCAATGATGTAGCCGTCGATCTTGGCTCCGCCGTCGTGCTCTGGTTTGGTCCACATCAAAAAGCAGGACGTTTTTGCCACGTCCTTCACCGTGGGTTTACCAGGAGGCCATGGAGGATCTGGAGGAGTAAGAACATGATGTTATTAAAATAAATATTTTTTAAATGCCCGTACTGACTTAAAGTGAGAAAGGGAAAACACACCAATAGGATCTTTGACAAGGATCGGGTCTGTCTCCTTGCTGGGTTTTCCAGTTCCAGCCAGATTCTCAGCCAGGACTCTGAACTTGTACTTCTTCCTTGTGGGAAGACCTTTAACTCTGCGGCGGGAAACACATCACATCAGCACAATGTAATCCAACAAAGAAGTGTCAAACTCATTTCAGGAGGTAGACTCACCTGTAGTTGGTGTCTTTGATGGGCAGCTTGTTGCATCTGATCCACTTGTCGTGGTCAGGTTCGTATCTCTCCACCCAGTATCCGGTGATGGGGCTTCCTCCATCCTCATCAGGCTCGTACCAGGCCAGAGTCAGGGAGTCCTTGGCGATGTCTGAAGCTTCCAGCTTGTAAGGAGCTCCAGGAGTGTCTGAGGACAAGAGAGGAGGCCAGAGGTTAGTCCAAGCAACTACTGGACTGAAGACAAGTAGACCCACATAACTGGGTTTCCTCTTTGTCTGAGATTAAATCAAATATCTTTCACATGTGCTGGAAATCTACAAGTACAAATGCTAATGAATCTTTAGTGAGGTAGCTGGTATTAGCTTCATATTTACTGTAAAGTTTTATATTTAGTTTGTTAGTCTTTGGTCAGGTGACCTACCGAAGGGGTATCTGGCGATGATGGATGGGTGCTCAGCTGGTGGGCCAACACCAAACTGGTTCTCAGCAAAGACTCTGAAGATGTATTCCTTGAACTTGACAAGGCCCACAGCTTTGTATGTGGTTTGTTTAATGGTGGAGGACAGCCGGTGCCAGATCTCGCTGTCGGCGGCTCGGCGCTCCACGATGTAGTTGGTGACTCTAGAGCCGCCGTCGTCACGTGGCGGGTTCCAGGCCAGGAAGGCGGACTCGTTGGTAATCTCAGAGATGTCAAAGGCAGCCGGAGGGCCAGGCTTATCTGTGTGAGGAAAGAACATTCCGATTTAATTAACCAGAAGAAAGAAAATCGTTTCATTCCTCTTCTCCGTTGTGAACTGGTCTTACCAAGGATGTTGACGTCGACGGTGGCAGTGGCGCGGCCGCTGCTATTGGTGGCCTCAATGATGTAGGTGGAGCTGTCGTCTCTCTTGGTCTTGGCGATGGTGACAGTGGAGTGTCCTGGCTTTGTGTCAATGGACACCCTGTCATCAGGTTTGAGGACCAGGTCGGCCTTGGTCCATTTCACACGAGGTTCGGGCTTACCCGTCACCTCGGCGGGGAGTTCAATCTTGCTGCCGGCCTTGGCGGTCAAGCCAGCAAGTAGCTTGGCATCCAGCTGGATCTCTGGAGCCTCTGCATGGACAATAAGAGCAAAGGGTCAGTCAGAAGTTTGCAGTTTAGATGATGATTAACAAAAAGGTTTATATAAAGTAAACTACAATTTTATCAAAAAGTGCTGGGCAAACAAATTAACCTTTATTCTATAAAAGGTTTTTTATAGGACTAAAGTAATGTCTAGGTACCTTTGGGATCAACAGCCTGGATCTCGTCTGTGGCCTTGCAGGGCATGCTGGCTCCGAGTCGGTTCAGAGCTCGGACTCTGTAGGCGTACCACTGGCCCTCAATCAGACCCGTCACCTGGCATTTCAGCTCTGGCACCATGTCGCCACAGGGTTCCCACTTATCGGTTCCTCTCTGGCAGCGGTCCACATTGTAGCCTCGGATGCCAGTGCCGCCATCGTACTTGGGTGGCTCCCAGGTCAGGAAAATGCCGCTGGCTGACTTGTCTCTCCATCTCAGGTTCTCTGGAGGGTCGGGGATGGCTGAAGGGAAACGAGACGGAGGGGGTGGAAAGTTCAATAGGACATTAATTATACTGTTCAATTATTTACTTTCTTTAAGTTCATTAATAAGAGACATTTTTGACTTACTGGCAGGAGAGGAGACATTGACGGGCTCGTCAATGTACGCTGGCTCTCCTGGTCCACACTTGTTGCAGGCAGTGACCCTGAACAGATACTCCTTCCCTTCAACCACATCAGTGACTGTGAACTCCTGATCCTGGATACCTGTGACAACCTGAGAGATAACAGAGAGAGACTTTGAGATAACTGTCAAATGTCAGGTTAAAGAGATCTGATGCAGCAGTTGCAGAGAATATTCCTAATAACTACAGAACTCTATACATCACCAAAATCTAAAAAGCCAGTGTAATTAAAATCCAAAATGGATTTGAAAAGCTGTCTGGACCAGGCATTGAGGGTGTAAATAATATCTTTTTATAATCAATGATATCAGGGCTTCTGGAAAATATGCTGGACAAGCTGTATGGAGCCATTTTATGGTTATTTGGCTACCAAACTTCACCTGACTTTCCATCAGCATGGGGGGAGGAGATAATGAATGAATTTTCTTCTTTAGGGGTGAACTGCTCAGTTAAAGTACACTAGAAGAACATGAATTTTAGTCATCAGCTGGGTTGAACACAGATGTTGATGACGTACCTTGACCCAGGTCTTGCGGGACACATCGCGTTTCTCCACCTGGAAGCCAGTCAGAGGGCTTCCTCCGTCATGCTCCGGAGCCTCCCAGCTCAGGTGGACGTGCTGCCGGGTCACCTCCACAACCTTAAAGTCTTTTGGAGCACTGGGCGCCGCTGGAGGACACAAACACAAAAAGAGTTAAATCTAAAGCTTCACAAAAAATAAAAAAGAACCAGAAAAAATACAATAGTTTTTCATCATCGTACCGATGACATTGACTTCGATCTCTCCTGAGACGGATGTTACATCATTCTCCAGCTGCAGGGTGTAGGTGCCTTTGTCCGGGCGGACGCTCGGTGTGACGATCAGTTCTGTGAATGTGGACTTGGTTGTCATGGTGACACGTTCGTCAGCAGTGGTCAGTTCCTTCTCTCTGAAGGTCCACTTGGCAATGGGGGTTGGGTATCCGGAGATGGGGACTCTGATACTGAGAGGCTGAGGGACGATCACCTCCAGGCCGTCTTTGAAACCGCTCAGGTCGAAGGTTGGGGCGACTGGGGAGGTGAGAGAGAGGCATGATGGGAACTCAAACATTATCTGTACCTATACACACCTTTTTAAGAACCCACTTTCTATCAGCTTGCCAATTCAGACAGTTATGGGCTTTGCTACAACTGGACAAATTCTACAATGAAGAAGCTGGAGAGCTTTTTCCTGTGAATCAACAGCCTCGTCTTTGGAGGGTGTGTTCCTTCACAATAGTGTGATATAATTCATATCAGAGATATAACATTAGAGAATCATTGATTGTGAAACTCTTACAATGTGGGTCGTCAGCCAGCAGAGGTCCGATGGTCTTTGATGGGTCAGAGAGTCCAGCAGCGTTTTCAGCAAACACTCTGTAGTTGTACTTGGTTCCGTATTTCAGACCAGACACCTGAAAAAAAAGTTTGTGTCAAAGTGTCAAGATAAAACAAAATAAAATTTGAATAAATGAGTGAGTGAATTTGTGAATTGACCCCTATAAACATTTCAAAGACATTAATTGTAAGTCCGGATGTATTTGAATTGTTATCTGTACCTTGTAGAAGAGGTCGGGGCAGAGACGAGCGTTGCAGCGGAGCCACTTGTCGGTGCCATCCTCACAGCGCTCGATGATATATCCGGTAATCATAGTGCCTCCGTTACTCAGAGGAGTCTCCCAGGTGAGCTGAACTGAGTTCTTGTTCTGATCCTGCCAGACCAGGTTCTGAGGAGGACTGGGAGGTTCTGCAGATGACAGACAAAAGAACAAATGTTAGTGGAACTGAGGCGACTCTTTCATTTCAGTTTGTGGTGGGTTTTTATCTGTTTTATTATATGCAATGTATCTCATGTTTAAGTCTGTGTATGTTAATGGACGAAACAATAAAATGGAGTTGAAGCCTTGAGAGGCTTTTCATGTAAAGCAGTTCATGGAGGGCTTTTACTGGCAAGACCTGCAAGCCAGAAGGTTTTAATACATAAATATGAACATAATAATACAAACACATTAACCAAAGTAACAGAATTTATAATGTCATTGAACTATTAAGTCTGATTAACCTTCTCCAACCAAACTTACCAATTGGGTCCATGATCTTGACGGGCTTTGAGGCGGCGCTGGGCTTGCCGACACCAGCTTTGTTCTCTGCTTTGACCCTGAAGATGTACTCTTTGTTCTCGATGACGTCGTTAATAATGGCGCTGAGCTCATCGGCTTTGGTCAGCTGGACAGGTGACCACTTCACCGCCGTCCTGTCACGCAGCTCGATGATGTAAGAGGTGATGGGTGAACCTCCATCCGACACTGGAGGCTCCCAGGAGACGGTGCAGCCAAACTTGGTGACGTTTCCAACAATCACGTTCAGAGGAGCCTCAGGAACGTCTACAGGAAGGTAAATGGGATGGATCAGTAAACTCAGTTTAACATTCTGGTGTTCAGTGAATTTGTTTACAGAGTATTATTTATTATTATTCATAAGCATTTACCATGAAAATATCAATGAAAATAATAGTAATTCTTACCAAACTTGTTCTTGGCCTGTACAGGTTTGTCGGTCTCAACGTTGGGTCCACTGCCCACCCGGTTTCGTGCACAGACTCTGAACAGGTACATGGAGTCCTTGTGGAGTCCTGTCACTGTGTACTCAGGACTCTCGGCGTGGTCTGTGGCCAGTGTCCAGGTCTTACGCTTCACATCACGTCTCTCCACCACATAAGCGATGACCTTGCTGCCACCATCACTCTCGGGCTCATCCCATGCCAGGCTGACCTCGCCATCAGCTGTGTCGATCACCTGCAGGTTCTTCACGGGTCCCGGGACATCTGCAAGGACATTTAAGTTACATTAACGTGTTTGAAACAGTGAAATGCCAATTTATTTTTAAAATCCTTGCCTGCGACACCATTTATCCCCCACCTACAACACCATCCTTTCATCACTTCCCTGGAGAGAACGACTGTTGTTTATACTCGGCCTCAAACGACAGCTGTCGTAATATCCAGGAGCATTAATGAGCCAGCTGGTATCGGTTGATAACAACCCCACAGAGGTTTAATACCTGGGACTCCCACCAGTCAGTCAGAACTGAGAATTGATGAGAGCTGAAATGTTCAAATATCTACAACCAGAAGATCGTTGTAATTGCTGTTTGCCATGGTTGAGAACAAACTCGGTGACATGTGGCGTGCGTTCTTCCAACTGAGCTTCTGTGGATCCCTCAGCAGTTACCTTTTAACACTGAAAAACTACCAAACCCAGTAAACCTCACGCTACGTTAAAATTTGAGTTGAGTTGTTTGTCTGAGGGTTGAAATGCAAAATCTTGATGACTTTGGTAAAGCGTGAAGTGTTTGGGTTCATCTTTGTAGAAAACCTGCTGCTGTTGACCGAAGGTTAGCCTAGTTTTGGTCTGTCATTAGCAAACAGTTTTATCTTTCGAGAACTCACCGATGACCTCCAGGTTGATGAAGGCCTCTCCTTCTCCGTGTTTGTTCTTGATGATGATTTTGTAGCGGCCCTCATCGGCCTTCATGGGGTCCTTCAGCCGGTACTCTGTGCGGTCGGCAGATGTGTGGATGTTGTCTTTCGGCAGGCTCAGGTTGTTGTACAGCCAGTCGGCCTCGGCCTTCGGGTAGGCGCTGTAGGGGACGGCCATGACAATGGGCTTCCTTGCGTCTGTGACGTAGTTCTGGTCTGTGGTCTTTATCTTAGGCACAGCTGGAGGGAAGAGTTAGTAAGTTATAACACCATTAGTCTAACCAAACATGTCCTTACATTCACAACATGTGATTATTTCCTGAACTCTTACCTGCCAGCTCCAGCTTGGCCTTGGCATCTTTGTCCTTGGCGATGAGTCTGTACTCTCCCTGATCTCGAGGTCTGATCTCACACACCTGCAGTCTGTGGATTTTACCCTCGCTCATCATCTGGTATTTGTCTCCCTGGACGACCGTCATGTTGTTCCTCAACCACTTCACCTCCACTCTGTCTTTGTTCAGCTCCACCTCGAACACAACGTCCGAGCCTGGAGGTTCAAACACGTCCTGTGGTGGTCTGATGATCTCCACTGGGGTCTCTGTAGGATGGACAGAGGTTAATGAAGAGTTCATCCAGAGTAGGAACATAAAGAATAGTTCATACAGAGTTCACACTTCACCTTCAACAAAGAGCCTGGCTCTGGATCTCTTGTCGTCCACACCACAGGCATATTCACACTCATCATCCGGTCTGCACTCCTTGATACGCAAGGTGCACATCTTTCCTTCTTTTTCAAATATGTATCTGGGGGAAAAAAAGTATATTATTTAAAAGGGAGCATGATGCAACTCCAATCTCAAATGTGAAACCAAGTGAGTTTCAGTGTGGTAGAGATTCCTGAAAACTAGGTTTCCGATGTAACTTTTTACTGTAACGTTTACATTAGTTAAAGTTTGTGTAAAAACATCCAAAGTCAAAATTTTAAACCAAAAGGTTAAAAACCATTAAAATAAAAGAATCTCTCCTGTGAAATGACAGAACAGTTGTAACTTTAGCAGAAAATAACGTGTTCCTGTAGGAGCTCATAAGAAAACATCTTTCCATGGCTTTTAAAATAAAGTTATAAGAAGTTTATTAATGAGGTTCTGTGAGTCACCCTACCTTGGTCCTTCTCTGATCTCACGTCCGTTTCTGTACCACTTAGCCTCAGCTTTCTCTTTGGTCAGCTTGCATGTGAACTCTGCATCCTCGAACTCTGTGATGGTCTGGTCCTTCAGTTGTATGGAGAAGTCCGTCGGCGCCTCGCTGATGATCAGCTCTGCGGTGGACTTGCTGTCTACGTCGGCGACTGCAGTGTACTCGCCCTCGTCGGCCAGCTTGCAGTCTTTAATGGTCAGCGTGTGCTTGTCTTTGTCAACTCTGTAAATGACGCGTTTGTTGAAGGTGATCTCCTCGCCGGCCTTCATCCACTTCAGGGTGGCATTGGGCCTGTTGACTTTGCAGGAGAAGCTCACAGTGTTCTTCTCCTGAGTGTCGATGTCCTCCAGAGGAACCACGATCCTCAGAGTCTCCTCTGAACAACACAAAACATCACATCAGACACAAGAACAGTGTTCAGTGTTGTAGAAAGAATCCCAACTCATCTCTTAAATCTCATTTGTTTCTAATCTTATTCACATAAAGAGTCTTTGAATTGTGGCAAACACAGATCCAGTCTAGAACAGGAAGTGGGTGCTGCTTTACTTTTGTTTGCATGTTTTCAAATTTAAAATTTAACTCATCATTGCAGGAAAGCAGAAGAAATAATACTCATGTTCGACCCATGACCGTGTAGAGCTTCTGTCATTTCTGGATTGTTAGACATGACTGTTCAATATTCAATATGTCCATCATTAAGTGACGGCTTCCTCATTTAAATACTGTTCATACTTTAGATTCTGTCTCTACTGAAGTAACTACAGTAGTAGTAACTGATGAAGTAACCCCTGACCTTTGATGGAGAGGTTGCAGGAGCTCTTGGCCTGCTCTCCTCTCTGATTGGTCAGGTTGATACTGAAGTTGCCACCATCTCCCTTCTTGGCTTCTCTGATCCTCAGGGAGAAGACGTTGTCTCTCTGGACCATCACGTACTTGCTGCTCTCGAACAACGTCTCCTCGTTCTTCAGCCACTTGGCCTTCGCTCCCTCTGTGTTCACCTCGCAGTTCAGGACGACTTCCTGTCCTTCTTTGGCCTCCGTGTCCTTCAGTGGCGTGATGATCTTCAGTTTTTCTGCAGAGCAAAAGAGACGCCGGAGACGCTGATGAGCAAAACTTTCTGAGCCTCTGAGTGTGTGAGTTAACTCAGACCACTGTTAATAATGTGAGTGAGGTCAAGCTCAAGTCATTAAGTCTGTTGATTTCTTTATGTTGTTGGTGAAGTTGAATTAAACACTAAATAAATATTTTAAAATAAATTTAAGCTTGAACGAACAAACTGATGGAGACTAAATAAGGTGATTGAGAAAATTGATTTTACGAGACGTTGAAACCTTATTAAGGTTCAATTGAAAATTATGATGAAAAGTAAATGATTATGGATAGTTTCTTTAATGTTCAGTTTTGTTTTGTGTCTGTTAAAGTTTAATCTGATGAATATATGTTTAAATTAGCACAAAAGCTAGAACAAAATTAAGATAGAATTTGAACTAACATAAAAAAGTAAAATTAAAAGAAAATACAATTGTAGAGAGAATGTATTTATTTACTGATTTATTTTTTCATTAGGTGTTTTTTAAAGTTGAAACTTAACTAATTAAACTTCAATTGAAATGTACGATGGAAAACATCTAAAGGATATACAGGGCTACGAAATGGCATTTCTGTTTCTATTAATTAAACGTATTTAAAACGAGCTGGTATTTTTAGTGATGCAGATAAACGTAAAGTTTTTTCCCTCTTGACTTGATATAAAATATGTTTGTGGGCGGGGCTTACCGAGCACAGTGAGGTCAGCGCTGGCCCTTGTCGCTCCGATCATCACTATGTATCCGCCCTCGTCTTTGAGCTCGCAGTCCTTGATGACCAGAGTTCGTCTCTTGCCGTCGCTCACCATCTGGTATTTGTCTCCTGCCTCCAGCTCTTTGCCGTCTTTAAGCCATTTGACCTCAAACGTGTCCTTGGACACGGAGCAGGTGATCTCCGCCTTCTCGCTCTCAACCACTTCCTGGTTCTTAGGCCTAGAGATGAACTCAGCAGCCAGTTCTGAAACACAGGAAGCACCGTCAGGGAGCAGAGGTTAGTTTGACCTGAGACTGGTTGAATAATAATAAGTAAAAAAAAAAAAAAGATTAGTAACATCAGAAATGTGGAAGTTTGCTCAGAGGAGCTCGACTCATTGTGAGAAAAGAAATTTAAAGATAGATTAACGACATTTGATAAAATGTTTGAAGCAATTAAGACCTCACAAATTTAAGACAATTTAAATGTCAAATATCTATGGAATTGAATTACTACTTTTTGAGGACACGACAACCTGAATCTGTCTATTAATTTCCTCGTCTGGTACCAAAAAGAAAAAAATCAGAACCAATCAAATTAAAAACATCTTAATCTTTGTATTTGAAAAGCTCTATAAAGATAAAGAGGCTTTTAAATGATCAGAAACATTTTCTTTTCATACCATTAATCTTGAGATTTCCGGAGGTTTTGTTGGTGGGACTCAGCCTGCAGTTGTACTCTCCAGCGTCAGTCATCTTCAGGTCCTGGATGAGGAGGATCCTCCTCCTGCCATCATAGATGTGTTCAAAGCGACCGCCCTCAGGCAGCTCCTCATCTCCTTTGCACCAGGTAACATCAACGCTGGCTTTGGAGACCTCGCAGATCAGCTTCACGCTGTCCGTCTCAGTTCCCTCCACACTGGACAAGTTCTTGGTGAACCTCGCCTCCTCCTCTGCAATTAGAGAAACAGACGCAGGTCAGATATCAACTGAATGTCGCAGCTAAATCCAGCAGTCTTACGTGATCACAGTGGGTTTATTCTTACCGATGACAGTGAGCATGCCGGAGGATTTGGAGGTCTTGGCGTCAATTTCATATTCAGCCTCATCGTCAAACACAGACTTGTGGATGATGAGGATGTGTTGCCGCCCTTGAGCAATAATTTCGTACTTCTTCCCCTTTCTAATTTCACTTCCATCCTTAAACCAGCGGACCTGTGAGGCAGCAAGCACGAGGAGAGGTTCAAAACCGAAATATGATTTTAAATGTTCCTGTAATCACAGTTCATCTAAAGAAAGACAAAGCAGTGTGCTCACTTTGACGTCCTCCCTGGAGACTTCACATTCAAACCTGGCAGATTCCTTCTCTTTGACCTCGACATCGTGCAGCGGCTTCGGGAACTCGATTTGTGGAGCTGTTGACACGCAGAGCGAAGGGTTAACTAACAGGGTGATTCACTCACTTCTTACAAATCCTTCAGGTTTAATAAGAATCCCTTTACTCCGGTACAGAGAATCCTTAAGTCATGTTAGAGATTATCTTTTCTTTTATACCTCTTTTAAAGTCTTCTAGCATTTGTAAATTCCTTAATTTACTGTCGGCTTCTTCACCTCTAATGCCTTTTTTTCTCACTCAAAGTTTTCTTTATTTTAGTCTAATAAAAGGTTCTGTAACATTTACAGTTTCTTGTAAAGAACAATTTACTGAATTCAGAAGTTTCCGTGACTTAAACAAGGGATTCTCCCCTGAACGCTGAATCTTTTGGCTTTTATGTGGGTTCCTTGACTCAACTGAGGTATTTCTAATCTTTTCTGCAGGGTCACTTTATTCTGATTTCAGGGATTCTTGAACTTTTTACAGCGTTGGTTACCATATGGGGTTCTTCTAGTGAGGGACTTTTTTAGTTAGGGATCCCTAAACTCCAATAAGAAGTCCACTAATTTTTATAGAAGGTTCCTTAACTTAAGCAAGTGATTCTTTACTTTGTTTTGGCAACTTTTTGGAGAGACCCCTAATAGAGATGAGGTTCCTCAACTCTTAGAAAGGTTCCTTCAATAACCTTTTCTATTTCACAGCTGTACTCACGTTCAACGTTGAGGAAGCAGGAGGTTTTGAAGTCTTTAGCATCACAAGTGTATGTCCTCGAGTCATCCAGAGTGCAGTCATGAATGAGCAGCGCTCTCTTGCGGCCATCGATGATCATCTCGTACTTCTTGGTCTTGCGGATATCCTGTCCATCCCTGAACCATCGTACCTCTGCGTTCTCTCTGGAAACTTCACACTCAAGTGTGGCGGTGGATTCCTCCTCCACCGTCTGGTCCTCCAGAGGCTTCGTGAACTCAACTGCTGGCTCTGAAGGCAAAAAAAAGAACGAGACAGATGTTCAGTTTCTACTCTGCTCAACTACATCAGCATAAACAAAGCTTCTTTTCTTTGTTATTAAACCTGATGCAGAACTTTCATTGACAATCTGCTGTTTTCATAGTGACTTAATACCAGGCTGAAAAGAGTTTTTGCTGCCCTCTCTGGTTGAAAGTGTCAGATACATCTGTCCTCTGGTGCTCTGCTCTGTTCACCTGTAACCACGGCCGCTAGTGATGTCACAGTGTGGACGTGAACAAAAACGAGACTAAGACAAAGTAGACTTGCCTTTGACGATGAGGTTGGCGTCGGTCTGGAAGTCCATGGCGGTGAGTTTGACTTGTCCGGCTTCATTCAGCTGGACGTCCCTCAGAGTCAAGCTGTGGACTTTATCTTCTGCCTTCACCACCACCTGTCAGATTCAACAGACAGTCAGTATCAGGATTAACATGATCTGAAGGTTACATCCATAAGTTATCAGGTTTAAAGTGCCAAGGACTTCACCTGTAGGCTCAACAGAATCAATCAGTATCGGGATTAATAAGCGCTGAACAACAATCATTGGGTTTGATCTTCCGTGAACATGGTCTGTAGTTTCAACAGTCAGTAATGTACAGGTTTGAACCTCCCCCGAACACAACCTGTCAGGTTCAGGTCAGAGTCCTTGAATCATAGTTTAATATGAACGCTGAATTTTGCCTGGAGGTTCACCAGAATCCATGTGATTTGGTTTAACATGCCCAGAACACAGTGTGTAGCTTCAACAGCAGTTAAATCCTCCCTGATCATTGCTTGTCAGGTTCACCAAAGTCAGTAGGGAAGATTTACTCTGCCCTGAACACAACCTGTCAGGTTCAAAAGAGTCACGATCAGATTTAACACCTTCGCCTGTAGGTCCAACAGAGCAAGTTTCCCTTAATGTTGTCTGCTAGGTTTAACAGCCAGTCATCCAGAGGGTTTTACTCAAGCTGTTCTTTAACTCTTTTAAAGGGTCATTTTACTCTAACTGCTGGTTTCCTTAAGCATTGTCTTAAAGTCACTTCTGAGGAGCCATTTAACTTCTAATAACATCAAATCGATATCCACCGTGCAGCTACGCCCTGAGCACTGCCTGATGGGGTCAACAGAGAGGGATCATTTCCACAACTGAGCCTGTGTGTTTTATCATCATCCCGTGTTTATGACACCATGTCAGTGATTTGAGGGATTATTTCCCTGAATCGTACCTGCCAGGTATACAATCAATAGTCAGACAGCTAATAGGATTCGAAAACCCTGAGTTTTGTCTGTGAGGTTCAAACATAGTTGAACTGAGATTGAAGTTTTGAGCTGTCCTGTCTCCAGCACACAGTCAGCCAGCTGAGCCCTGACAGCTAAAATGAATGCAGGCAGCTGCTTTCCTTCCCCCGATTTAAACTACAGACCTTTGACACCTGCGTCTGATTTTACCACACATCCAAGACTGTATATGACACTGAGCTGTCTGAGCCCACAGCTACATTCTTCACTGAAGGAATTAAACATATGGTATTTCTAATACCGAACATGTCATCTTTACCATTCCTTGTTTTTCTTGAAGTAACGAAAGAAACATAAATATAGTTATCTCTATTTTATCTCTAAAACATTTCTGCTATACAGTTCATCATCATGTACTTTATTTTAGTTTTTCTTGGATCATTTTTATCCAAATAAACAGCTGAGAATACTATTAACATTTTATTTTTCAATTCCAATGAGTTAAAACTCAGTTTTAAAAATGTGTTTGTGGATCTTAAGGAGGATACACCAGCCGCTGACACGTGGTTATACAATAAATAAAGAGCTGTGCTGGTAAATGTGATATTCAGTTGTCAATTATGTTAAAAAAGCAGAGCAGCTAAACTTTTTCAGGAGTTTGTTTAGTTTTCTTAACTGCCGACTGGAACACGTTTATTTATCTCAATGTCGCTTTTACTGTTTTTTGTTTGTGGTGACAGTTTGGGCCATTTTATTGTTTTCCTGGCCTTGCTGGACTGTTACATCTCATAAATGTCACTGAAATAACTTTTGTGAAGTTCTACTCGCTGACAAACTGTCGTGTGTAATGAGATTTACTTAATACTTTTAAAGGCTTAATATCAGACTTTAGCTGCCTTTAAACCGAGATGTTTTTCCAGTTCTGTGGCTTGAAACTAGACTCAGCTCAATCATACTTTTCTTAATCTACTTGCAAACTATGTTTGTTTCCTTTCATTTTGTTTTTCAGATGTAACAATATGAACCAGTGTCATAGTTTGGGCAGTAACAATCTGTTCAATTTCCGTTAGTTACACTGGTGTTTACAGGAGATGGTTGACGTTTGCTGCGTGAAAATAAATAACACTAAAACTACTTTTTTCCTGTAATGACTTTATATGAACTTATATTCAAAATAAACAAGCAAAGCACTTAACTGCGGTCTACCAAACAGTCAGACAACGACGAGCAGCTTTATTTTGAGGTGTGATGAAACAGTTGATGGAGCGTGTGAATGTCCACCATATCGAACATGTAACATGCAGTCAATCACACTTGCACAACCCGGAGAGAGATCGTGTTTCTTAGGAAACCTCAGAGTTCTCAGGTTACATCCAATAATCAAACTAATCCTGCTTTATGACCGGATATCATTTCAGGGCCTCCACCATGCAAGCTCATTCCAACTCTTATATCAGCAACGATTTCAAAGCGAACACAAACATTTACAGCACGTCCAGTGTTTTTAAAACTGAAGCTGTCAAATAGCTCCTGTTGCCACCTGCCCTGCGCCTCAACCTCCTGCAGCTGTTAAAAATAACCCTGTAGAAACGCTTGCAGGGCAGAAAAGCTCCCTGCCTGCGTTATCACAAAACAAGGATCGAATGCTCAGCTGGAATCCTGAAGCTCCACCAGCAGGCCCTTATATGAAGACAGACTGAAGCTGGAGCAGCGTGGTGCAGAGAAAACTGAACATTGTGTACAAATACAGAGGGACCCAGCGGCTCTGGCTCTGGACCAGAACCTGATAAGGCCTGAAGACTTTCTAAGTGAATGTCAACAGGTCTTGTGTGTCGGGATGGTTACAGGAAGTGAATCGATCTTTGAGCCTGTGTTACAGAAACATGGTGAGGACTCAGTCAGGTGTGTTGGGACTTACTCTGTCGCTGGGTTCCAGCTTTGTACCCCCAAGGAACCACTCGACAACGATGCCTTCGTATGACAGCTCACACTCGAAGGTAGCCGTCTCTCCGGCGGTCACGGTGACATCATTCAGAGGCTTCATCAGGCCGATCACTCGGGCTTTGGATGGGGGAGAAGACATGGTTAGTCCACCCCCTCCCGACACAGGTCAATAGATCCAAAAATCCCAGAGAGAAACAGCTAATCCTCAACAGCTAATCCTCATGGTGTGGTTGAACTGAAGGCAGGCCGCTGAAGCCCTCAGGACAACTGAAGCCAGCCACCCTGGGACTTGGCATTGGGGGGCCAAGCTCATTAGCATACGACCTGCCGTCAGATGTATATGGCTGCCACAAACCAGTGAGAGACGGGGTCGCGTCCTCCCCCCTGCCAATCACTGTAAACCTGCTCTAGATAAGGCATGTGGCTTCTAAAATAACCAAGGGGCCTGATTGGCTGAGAGCCACCTTCTGCCAAACCCATCAGGGGAAGACAATCTGCTCCTGTCAATCACCAGCCGGCAATTTTCCTGGAAAAGGAGAATGTGGCGCTCCTGGCAGGAGTTACCCAACGTCACACTGCAGAAAATGCCGACATCATGCCTGTGTTGTAACGCCGACATGTAACTGGTGTTATGGAAGTTTTGGTTACGTGGGCTGGACTGAGATCCAGTATGTCAGTTTAGATTAACAAGCAGCATCAACTATTTACAGAAGGCTTCTTCACATTCCTGAATTAAAGCCCCTTTACGGCCAGTTAAAGGCCGTGTGAAGTGTCAGTGACAGCCAGTTGAGAGCTGGACTGTCCATTTAATCAGCGAGCTGTCAGTCTGAAGTGTTTACAGTCGTTATCTGCTCTGCCAGAGTCGTTTCTGCAGGCCGACCACGAGCTTTTTAACACAAACACTAATACACTGCAACATATCTCTCAACAAGTGATTTCATTTTCTGGGAGGTCAGTTTTGGAAGACTTACACCCTCAAGAATCATTTTTAAACTTCCTTTTGCAGAATATGACTAAATTGCAGTGTTGAATTTAATACTTCAAACATAACTTTTGATCCTTTTGAACAAAATATTTATTATTATATATAAGACTTTGTGCTTTCCAAAGCATATTTTTGATTCATTCTAAAGCAAGAAACCTGTAAAATGATATAATTACTCGAGTTATGTTCCTGAATATTTAACTTGTATTTTCAGTCAGTGGCTGCGATTGAATTATAACATATTATTGGCTGAATTTTGGCTGAATTCTGTTGTAGTTGCATTAAAAAACATATGAGAATGAATGACTTGTTAAGATGGAGGTTTCTGCTGCAGTGTAGAATAAATAAAAATATAAATCTTACTGGTGCGAATCTCAGCAAGGAATGAATCAAACACAACGTTAAACTAGCTTTGATGGGTCCAAACAGAGAAAAGATTTTACTCAGGATGAAGACGCAATAAAATATTTTGCTGTTAACGTTGGGTGACAGTTTTGTGTTTATTTTGCTGTTTACTGGTTCGTTGAGGGTCTCGTTTTACTGACCGACTCTCAGATTTGCTGTTAACTTCTAAACAAACGCACTTTATCTGTATTAGATGAGAAACTTTATCTCAGCCTGATAACTGTTTGTCCATCAGAAACCTTATTTGTTGTTGCAGCAGCTCACATCTCTGCAGTGTGACATTCACTTTCAAATTAATAGAAATGTTGCTATAATTGACAATTTGCATGAAATTAATCAACAGTCATTATTGTTTACATGTTTGAAAATTTGAGTTTTACTCAAATGGAACACATCGAGTTAAAGATTTGAATTTGTCAGTGAAGTGTCGTAAACCACTTTTTTTCTCAGCCAACCAGTCAGGATGAAGGAGATGCTGTATGCAGCATATCAATTCTTTTATGAAGCAAAACTCAATTATGTCAGTGTATTTTCTGTCACCTTTGACTCTGAGCTGAGCTGATGATTTGGCATTCGCTGCCGCGAAGTCGACGCCTCCGGCCATCTCCTTCTTGCAGTTGTAAAGGATCAAAATGCGTCGGGCTCCCTCCTCCTTGATCTCCACCTCCTGAGAAGAAGAATTCACAGTACAAACCAGAAGTTGAGGTAAATGATGAATAAAGTTGAATTGATTTGATTGAGTAATAATGAAACATAATGAAGTCTGCTCTCAGATAATGTTGAAGACTTCTCAGTTTGTGTCAGTCAGTGTTTAATCTTACAGCAGACGGGTGGAGTGTCTCGCCCTTCAGTTTCCAGGTGGCGTGAATGTCCTCCTCTGAAATCTCTGTCTCAAACTTGGCCATCTCGGTCTCTGTGACTTCCACGCTGTACAGCGGGCGAACAACCTTGATTTCACGTTCTGCAGAGGTTTAAAAAGACGTTAGAGAAAACCAAACAGAAGGTGAAGCTCACTGAAATCTCTGAGAACCCAGAGAACAAGTGAGAACACGTTCAGTGAAAAATACATCTGTGTGTCTGATGATCGTTGGAGGGAATACAGTGGACATGAAGACGTGACAGTTTGGGCGAGAAGCTGACGCTCTCTTTCAGAGCGACTTACAATTTGTGCAAAAGCAGAAGACACGGAGGAACACTTGGCAATAACCCAACCCTATAAAACATCTCCACACCATCAACAGACTCTATAAATGTCTTATAACTGAATTCTTCATGCTTATGAAGACATTTACGAATCAATTTAATCAGTTTGAGTTTCCAAATGCATTTCTTCTCTGTTAAAAACTAAAAAACTTCAAAACTATAATTATTAAAATTGTATTATGAGTATCATTACTATTATTATTTGTATTAATGGTATTAGCATCAGTAACACTAGTAATTAACATACAACTATTTACTAACTAGCCACAAATCAACAGGTTACAAATGTCGTACAAATTTAATTTCATTCATGCTCAGAAGTTAATTTATAAATTATGCTGGGAAAGAACTTCTTTCAGGTTAAAATTACAACTTAAATGCAGACTTTTTCTGCAACCATCCAAAAATATTGTTAATTATAGTTGTAGTGGTAATACACAAGTGGTCATCTGTTAATTACTAACTTTAAAAAGGTGTTAATATGATCAACATCTTATAAACTAATAGTTTGTACTTTTTTAGTTAAAGAGCGTTGATTTAAATTTTATTTTAGAATTATATATTATAACATGCATATGAACACTAATATGGACATCTGAGAAAAGAGACAGTAACATGAGTGTTACATTCATGTCTCCATTATTACTTCAGCGTTCACACAGTGTTTCTATATGTTGTTAGAATATTTGCCGTAGATTTATAGGGTTGGATTTTCCTCAAGTGTTCTGAGAACAAAGACTACAAACAATCAGAATGGGAGTACAGGACACAGTAATGGAGGGGAGATGAGATGAGCCCAGAGAGAGGCGGGGTTTGCTGACTGGCGGTGGGCGGGGCCTGATTCTGCAGTCTTGACCGCGGGCTGGGGGAAGTGGCCGGATCGCCGCAGACATTACCTTCGATGTTCAGGTCGGCTGTGGTTTTGTCGGTGCCACAGTCGCAGGTGTACGCTCCCACGTTGCTCTTCGCCGCCTTCTTGATGACCAGCAAGCGCTTCTTGCCGTCTGATTGGAAGAGAATGTTTTTGGAGGGATAGATTTCGCTACCGTCTTTGAACCATTTCACCTCGCCGTCAGACTTGCTCAGCTCGCAGGACAAAATCACCTCGTCCTTCTCGACGGCGGTGTAGCTCTGGAGCTTCACCGTGAAATACAAGTCGCCCTCTG
Source organism: Spondyliosoma cantharus (assembly GCA_900302685.1). Lineage (NCBI taxonomy): Eukaryota > Metazoa > Chordata > Actinopteri > Spariformes > Sparidae > Spondyliosoma > Spondyliosoma cantharus. Next base: position 33,616 of record OMLP01015190.1, on the reverse strand, counting down.
CAAGAAGGCAACAACAAAACCAGTAATAACCAGATATGAAAACAGTGGGATAGAAGCATGGAATCAATACCGAGGGTCGTCTTTCTGGGAATTTCTATCATGACCTCATCCTTTTTATAACCGTGCCTTTAACACGATTCAGCCGCATCCTTTAACAAAAAATACTAACCAAGCACAGTGAGCATGGCCTCTGAGGTCTTGCCCATGGCCTCGACTTTGATCATTGAGGTGTCGTCGATGGTGACCTCCTTGAAGGCCAGCGTGTGGACTTTTCCATCCTCTGACATGTGCACCACCTTGCTAGGGTGCAGGCGGATGTCGTTTTTGTACCAGACCACTGGGATCTTTTCGTGAGAGAGTTCAACACTGAACTCTGCTGTTTCACGTTCCTTCACAGTCACGTCTTTAATCGGCTTAATAAATTCGAGCCGAATACCTGACAAACAGAAATCACGTACATAGAGGGGAATTAAATCAAACAAACAAGACATGAAAACATACAGACACAAGTGGTGATGAAGTGCCTGAAAAGTGGCACACAGTCTTTGTGATCAAAATACAAGATCAGCATGTTTACTGGTTGCTTTCCTTGATTGTTTGCCTCAAGTCTGCATTTACCTTTGATAATCAATTTTCCAGTCGTCCTCTTATCTTCAGCCTCGAACATGTATTTGCCTTCGTCATCATATCTGGCAGATTTCACAATAAGAATATGTCTATTTCCCTCCACCAGGAGTTCAAATTTATCATCATTCGACAATTCCTGAGATCCCTTCAGCCAACGGAAGCTTTTGGGCTCTCTAGAAATTTCCAGCTCGAATCTCGCCTCATCCTTCTCGTACACATGCACATCAGCCAGCAGTGTAAGGAATGAGACTGGTAGTTCTGTTGGTTCAGACAGATTTACATCAATACCAAGGCGAAGTTGGGATGCTCACGAACAAAAGCTTTGGATCAGTTGTGCTTTGTTTCAAGATAACAAGAGAAACTTAAAAAACAAAAACGCAAGAAGTCATGACTTTGCAAAAGAAGGTAGATTGAGGAAGTGAGCGCTCACCCTTCACTTTAAGGTTAGCCGAACACTTGGCGTTGGCAGCGGTAAACGCCACCTCGCCTGTTTGAGGCAATTTGCAGTTGTACAAGACCAGAGTGTGTTTGGCTCCATCCTCCACGATCTCAACGTCCTGCAGGAGGCCCGACAAACTTCAGCATTTCAGTAAAAACACAAGTAGAGCAACGTCGTGGTGCATCCACTTTCATTTGTGGCTAACACTGTCATACTTCATATCTTATCTTTTATATAAAAAAACTAAGTCTGGGTTGAATCAATATGAAAGTGAATTGGACCACTGGTAAGAGAATATCTACAGAGATGTGTTTTAACGTGACATACAGCAGATGGACTGAGGACTTCGCCGTTGAGTTTCCACTGGCCGTGGACATCATCCTCACTGAGCTCGACCTCAAATCGAGCTGTCTCTCCGTCAAACACCTCAGTGCCGTACATTGGCCGAACCACCTTGATGTGGCGAGCTGATGATTAAGAGAGCGGACAAAATTCTTACTGAAGACATTAATACACAGACAGTACATACATACAAACACAGACGTAGACAGGCATAGACAGAGTTGCCAAAATATGTTTGACTCATAATCTGAGGTAAAGCTTCTACTTTGGCAACTGACACTATACAGAAAGCTCCCTTATTATGCTGTAAGCAACTTTTCCAAAGGACCATAAACAACCAAATGACTTCCAGCGTTGGCTCTAGCAGGGGTAGTAAAATACTGTGATGTTTATTTTTGTCTGAGTGAATTAACTTCATTAACGTCATTGCTGGAGCTTAAGAGGAGTCATTTGGTTCCAAATGGACCTTTGAGATCATTGAGGTGCCAAAAAAGGGGTTGTTTCTGTTACAGGAACCATTAGACAATAAAACAGAACAAGAGACAAAAGCTGTGGTGGAAGAACACTACAAGACTCATTCCCTCCTCAGACTAGGGCTGGATCCTGGCTTCAATGTGAGCCTTTTAACTCTTGTAGTGTTTTCTACCATTTTCACAAGGACCGTGACAAGAGACACAACATACAGGTGGTAATTAAGAAGTGATGAGAGTAAAAAGATGCTTCAACTGCAAAAAAAATAGGTGATTGGGCTTGAGGTGTTGTTAGGAGGCAGTGCAGGTGAAGGGTAAGCTGAAGAGTGGCGCCAAGAAGTAGCCTCTAAGGGAGGTGAGTACCAAAAATCCAAAACAAATTCTGCGTCTTTACCTTCAATGTGAAGCGCTGCAGTCGTTTTGTCTGTTCCACAATCACATAAGTACTGTCCTTTGTCTTTGTCCCCAACTTTCTTGATGACGAGGGTTCTGCGTTTGCCCTCGGCCTTTATGGCCACCACCTTAGAGGGCTTGATCTCAGCCTCATTGTGGTACCACATGACATCGACGTCTTTGCTGAGCTCGCAATCTAGAACCACCTCGTCTTTCTCCACTGCAGTATAGTCCTGCAGCTTAACTGTGAAGTATGCATCTCCCTCTGGAATGGGAACATTTTTGGGTGACTATCAATGGAACGTATACAACACAAATAAATGGTACAAGACAGGCAAAATAGACAAGGAACACAAATGGACGACATAGACAAATGATTTTGTGATGACACAGAACACAAAGACACGTGTGTCTTACACATACATGAGGTCATTTTGTGGACCTGGACAAACACAAACATGGACGAATTGTACAAACAGCTGTAGGGAATAAAAAGGACGACACTGGGAGATGAAGACAGACAGATGGTTATTTGTGGTTTACCTATGACCGTCAGGTTGGCCATGGAAGGAATTCCTTTGGCCTCAGCCTTAATTTGGCAAGTATCATCTAGAGTCACTTCCTTTATTTCAAGGACGTGTTTCTTTCCATCCACATGAGTGACCACTGTCCTGCTTGGATGAATTTTAACATCGTTCTTGTACCAGGTGACAGGGATGTCGTCGTGAGAGAGCTCCAGCTCGAACCGAGCAGTTTTGCCTTCCTTTACAGTTTGGTCCTTTATTGGCGAGATAAATTTGAGCCTGATACCTAAAATTGTGTTGGTAAAGCATATTCATATAACTTAGCTTGAAAGAGGAGGCAACCAACGGTTCTGCTAGTTACAGTATGTCCAGTAATGGCAGCCCAGCACTTACCCTCCACTGTGAGTCGAGCTGTTGAGGTTTTGCCCAAAACCTCAATCGTATACTCGTCTTCATCGTCAAACTCACAGCAGTTTATAATCAGCATATGCTTCTTTCCATCATCGATTATGTCATACTTTTGGTCTGGGGTGATGATGTCAGCCCCTCTATACCACATGACCTTAGAGACATCTTTCGTGATGGTGCATTCAAACTTGGCCTGTTTCTTTTCAGGCACAGAAACGTCCTTCAGCGGGACTACAAAGTCCATTTCAATTTCTGGGTTAAAGAGTGACATAGGTACACAACGTCAACAACACAACCAAACACAACTGTACCACAGTCTACAGCAAGTGGCCAGTTTACCATGTACCCTTTTGTTGTGTGCCTTCATGGCTCCAGAACTTTGTGGAATTCTACTTATGTTCTTCTTAGTTTGTGGTTTATTGATGTTATATGCAGAATATGCCTTCTTATCCTACAGATAACCTACAGGACATATGTTCAGGTTGTCCAGGTCCCAGACAAAGATGACGTCACTTAGGCATTCCCAGGATTGTTCAAAAACACGGTCTTCTTCAGAGCATGGCATTGAAGGATTCAATCTTGTCATCAAGGAGGCTGTCTTACTGGAAATGATGGGACAGGACCAGTCCAACATCTTCTTCGGCTGTCATCAACAGTTTATAAGGATGCAACAAGTCTCTTCATTCCTCAGGCCATTCTTCTTTCTCTTCGCTTTTCATCAAGCACTCACCAATAAGCTAGCTGCTGCTATTTTAACATTAAATCAAACTGAGGCAATTTGATGTCACGTCTCACATCACGAGAGAGCCAATCAGCAACATGTTGTAGGTGTAACTTGTAAACTGGCCACTGTACGTAGATTTGACATAACATTTAATCACAGACAGTACAGATATTTGATATAGTGACATCACTACACACATGTTCACATAAATCTGACAGAACAGACATTTCCATTGAACATACTTTACAACAGATGGAACAACAAACACAGGACACCAGTGCAACCATGGGGAGCTGGGATCCCGTATCCATAAATTGCTTCTCATCTTCTTGGGCTGCATGAAGTCTCACATAATGAATTTGACTCATCAACCCTATTAAATAAAGATCTAAGGTCCACGCTCACATGCCACAAGGCTTTATTTTATTGCCTGCAGACCTTACGCCTTTATTTTCACAGCTAATATCCTCAAACAATGGCATGTTGTAAATCCAATCTTGGATACCAGAAGCACTTCCTTACCTTTGACATTAAGCATTGCAGTGGTGTTGGCATTGAGGGCCTGGTAGGACACTTCTCCTGCTTGATCCAACTGGCAGTTTTTCAGTATGAGCTTGCGCACACCGCCCTCCATTAGGATGTCGCACGTCTGATGGATACATTGCAGTACATTTATACATAAAAAGTAGTGAAATTGAACATTTAAATGTGGAAAGTCCAAAAGTCTCACTAGTCAACATACTTCCTTTTGACAAGACTTTGGCTGAGTCGTTTGTGTCTGTGATGGAGTGGCTTTTTAGTGAACTAAGCTTGATGTGTATTGATCCACTGATGATGTGGTGACGTTTGGTTCGAATACAACTGATCTAGTTTCTGTGAAGAGTTTCTAGAGTTCCAGGAACTGCTTCTTCAAAACCTCTAGTGTAGCCATGATTTGACACCGACAAAGTGCCTTTTTGTTTAGAACTTTAGATACTGTTACTTGTTTATTACTATGACAATGCTATTTAGTAAGCAGTGGTCTGATGGAAACTCGAGGCACAGTCATATTCATCTTAAGGCATGCTTCAATGGAAGAGATAGAACTCTATCTATCTATCTATCTATCTATCTATCTATCTATCTATCTATCTATCTATCTATCTATCTGAATCCTAAAACTTTTTCCAAGTTTCTGTAAAAATATTACAGATTTTCATTGGGTCTTTCGGACCTTACTGTATCAAGACCTTAGGCACTTGACGAGTCCATCCAGTCTTACCGGAGATCTGGTCAAAACCTCTCCTTTGAGCTTCCATTCTCCTGGAACATCGTCCTCAGAGATCTCTGTCTCAAATGTGGCATCTTGCTTCTCAATGACCTCAACGCTGGCCAGGGGCTTCAGGATCTCAGCCTCACGCTCTGAGAAATGGGTTGTATTAGAACTCATAAATATCAACCAATTGATTTGAAGATAAAGTTTTTGAGGGACTCAAGTTAAAAGAAAAGTAAGTAGGTAAACAGATAAACCTCCTAGCGTCAGCTTGGCAGTGTAGAGACGTCCTTCCACCTCCATGGCGTATTCTGCTACGTCATCAGGCTGACAGTTCTTGATTGTAAGCGTCAGCTCTTTTCCTTCCTTCTTGATCTCAATCTTGTCAGAGGGCATGACCTCATTCTCTCCTTTGAGCCACTTCCAGTTAGGAGTGTCCTTGAAGAGCTCACATTTGAATACAGCGGCAGCCTTCGGTTTCACATGCTGGTCTTTCAGCGGTTTCACAATCCAGTCTTTGATGATTTCTGTTGAAGTTAATAGTTATTTAATCAGTGTCCATCATATTGATTGACTTAAACTTTGTTTCATAATTTGTTTTTTTAAATCTGTTTTCGAGTCAACCTTCTTCACAAAAAAATTAACAAAAGATGAAAAAGATCCAAATGGACGCCGGATAAATGAGCCAGCCTTCATCTGAATATATTGTTAAGAGCAAGTATATCTTTGGCCTTAGAATCAACACCCCCACTGAATATTACTAATATGTAGTATGAGCCAGGATGAAGGAGCTAAAACAGGCTTAGTCTTGTTTTTTGTTTGTCTAATTTTGGGTGGTTTTCGACAATTTTGATTGGATTCCAAGATCCTTCCTAATACGCATTTGTCTGTTTGAATATGTGGATATCTGACTTCACCTGCAGGACATTAAGTGACAACTACATCAACATGTATAATGTTGTTCATAACAATCAAAAGATTGTTGTATGTCATCAGCATACAAATAAAAAGTAAGATCTAAGTAAACTGAAATTGGGAATGGGCTAAACAATGTCTTCCAGGAATTATGAATTCTCACCCTAATCCTCTTCAGTATACATTCCTTAGGAAGCAACAGTATTGATACATTTTCCTGTATACAATCTCCTCTTTTTGCTTACCGATCACTTTAACATTTGTAATGGTCTTGACATCTTCCTGGCCGTCGACTTCGCAGGAGTAGGAACCAGCATCATCCTCAGCTGAGTTCTGGATGGTCACAGCGTGCTGCATACCAATGACATTGATCTGAACCTTGTTCGCCTTTTTCTTCAGGACCGTGCCGTTCTTCTTCCACACTACATCTCTCTCTTTGTTCAGCTCACAGGTCATGTACACTGGCTGACCCTTCAGAGCTGAAGTCTCCTCGTCCAGCTCTTTGATCCATTTTACAGGCAGCTCTGTGAGGAGATAAAGAGGATATGAGAAAATTGTCATTGATGAATTCTTAAATAGGATCTTGAGAGAAACTTTTATTTGTCCTCAGGTCTAAAAAGTATAAATACCTTCAACAATGAGCTTGGCTGTGCATTGTATTTCCTTGCCAGCATTCTTGGCAATACAGGTGTATTCACCGGTGTCAGACAGCTGGACATCAATAATGTTCAACTTGCGGTCTTTTCCATCAGAGGTGAACTTGTGCTTTGGGCTTTCACGCAGGTTGCTGCCATCTTTCATCCATGATGTGATGGCAGTGGAAGGAGAGACCTCACACTCAAACACGGCAGCAGAGCCGATGGACTCGGCCTCCTGCAGCACAATGTCCTGAAGCTTCTTGATGAACTTTAGTGGGACGGCTTTGAGCTTGAATCCTGCAAAAGGTTCATCTGGTGGTGGCGGACCTTTTCCGCCTGGCCTCAGGCCACGGCCCCTGCCTTCTCCAGGGGACGGTGTCTGCTTGGCTGTAATACAGATTTAAGACAATCAATTCACAGCTGAAATTCAAGAAGGATTCTGTGGCATCACCATACAAGAGTTCATGGATTTATTAAAACAACAGACTTACGTTTCAGCCCTCTACCTCTACCTCTTCCTGCCTCTTCTGCTGGTTGTCCCTCTGTTCAGAAACAATGAAAATGAATTTTCTGCCCACAATGTGATCGTACGTCAATGTCTGTATGACCTTCCTTGTTTGATGTCCACTCGAAAGGATAGGGGATTATGAGGTGATAGCTATGGTAAATATATGAAGTAATGGCACTGAAATGAAGCCTGACATGTGACACAACGATGAAAAATGTACAATTACAACTTTATGGTGATGAAGCTTTGACACCACGATCAGATGGAATAACAAACAAATACAAAGATGGCACATGTTGGGAGAACAGATGTCGATGGGAATGGCATGATATGAAATGACAGACACACAAATGACATTACAGAAATGAAGGAAAACAATGAATATGACCAGACACACAGAATGGTAACGAACATAAATGAAGAATGAGATGGTATAAATCGCGTCACACGTAAGATATAATGAGGTCAAGACGATTTAGATGGAGGCATGATGGTGGAAATGGGTAGAGATTATTCTGGGCATGAAGGAAAGGTTTTCTTGAACCGCCACCATCTCACCTCTCCTGGTCACCCCTGGAACCTCCAGAGCACCTTCCTCCCCTTCACCTTCCCAGTCCTCGGAGCCATAACTGTCCCGTGGAACCAGCTCCCAGCCCCAGGCCTCGTCCTCCTCTTGCTCTGCCTCTTCTTCAGCTTCATACTCCTCTTCAAACACCTCCTCCTCAGGCTGGGTGGCGACTTTCTTCATCTGCACGGCTCCAGGAGAAACCTCCTTCGCCAGGGGAACCTTCCCTTTACCAGGCGTTGCTGGTTCTGCAGCCTTAACCTCCTCTGGTGACGGCTTCTTTGGGACCTTTTTGAGAGTCACGGCTTCAAAGGAGTCTTTTGGTGAAACAGTTTTGGGAATCTTTTTGAGTTTGTCAACACTTGGTCTCTTCTCAACAGGGACTGCCTCTGCTTCTTTAAGCTTCTCAACTTTAGGAGATGGAGTCTTTTTCAGCTCAACCTTCTTGAGCTGCTCCACAGGCTTCAGAGCCACTTCTTCCTTCTCTTCTTTGGCCTTGGGTATGACTCCCTTCTTTATTTGCAGAGGCTTGGGCTCCTCAGGAACCTTTTCAGGTTTCTTAACAGGAGCTGGCACAGGGGACACCGTCTTCTCTGCTGGAACTGCCTCTACCTCCTTCGGCTTCTCTGGCTTCTTCTCTGGAGCTTTTGGGATCTCAGGTTTCTTCTGTTCAGCCTCTGGCTCTCGTTCTTTTGGTTTTTCATCTGGAGTTGTGCGACGAGGACGCAGGTCATCTGTTGGCTTCCTTTCTTTCTCCTCTGCTGGTTTCTTCTCAGGCTCTGTAGCCTCTTTGGAAGGCCTGGCGAAAGGCTTCAGCTTGATGCTTTCAATCTCTTGCTCCTGTGTTGGGATTTTCTTTACCTTGGTGGGTGCTTTGACCTCTTCAGGCTCTTTCTCAGGACTTTTCTTTTTATCTACTGGCTTTGGCACCTTTGCTGGTGGCTCCTTCACCTCTGGAGGGGCTTTCTCAGGTTTCTTGGGAGGTTCTTTGGTTTCCACTTCTCTGGGAGTCCTCTCTCCCTTCTGGAAAGGCACTGTGTCCCTGTCTGGCCTCTCCTTCTTGTCTTTCTCTGGTTCTTCGGGTAGTTTAACTGGCTTTTCAAATGGTTTTAGTTTGACAACTTCTGGTTCTGCTTCATCTAAGGGCAATTTTTTAACTTTCTTCAAAGCTGCACTAGGCTCGACAGGTTCTTCTTCCTTTGGTGTCTTGGGAGTCTTCTTTAGTGGAATCTTATCATCTGGTTTCTCATCCTTTTGGCTGGGTTTCTGGCGGGTCCATGCATCTTTAGGAGCTTCCTTCTGTTCCTCTTCTTTAGGTTTCACAACTTCTGGCTTTTTCACCACATCTGCTTTGTCTCGAGGTTTCCTTTCCTCTGCAGGTCTCCTGGTGGCAACTGACATCTCAACAGTCTCTTCTCTATGCACCATCTCCTCAACATGGAAGACTGTGGTCTTAGCGACCTTCTGAGGTTTTTGCTCTTCTTCAACTTCTTTAGGTGGAACTGACGGGATCTTCTTCAGTTTGATGACCTCCTGCTCTTCTTCCACTTCCTTAATGACTCTGGTTGTTTTTTTCAAGGTGGGAATCTCAAACTTTCCATCTTCTTCCAACTGAATTTTACCTTTTTTGTGCAGAACCGTGTCTGAGGCAGCAAGGGTTTGACAAAACTTATTTACACTTAACTGACAGCACAATGTGTACAAAAACATGCTTAAAACTAAAAAATAACAATAGAAATATAAAATACAAAATAAAAGTCAAAACTTCCTGTTCTAAAGGAAGTTAATTTTAAAAAGACTACACAAACACAAACACAGTAACAAAAACAAAAAAGACACAGAAGTAGAAACAAGACAGAGACACAAAAACTTCCATAGGATCCTACAGAACAAATAATATGTGTACTCTCAATTTAAAATCTTAAGTCGTTTTCGAGAAAGTTTGCATTTGTTTGTTAATAATAAGCCAATCAGAGCCAATTATTGGTCAACTCCCTCCTGTTTTTAATGCTCTTTAGTGTCCCAACATCGCCACTAAAAACATTTTCAGATTTCGACTGCTGTGAGTTGTTGTGCATTGAGGTAAAATGAACAGTAATCAGTGCTCCTACCTTTCTTGACTCCTCCTGGTGCTTGGACGGGTCCCTTGGTTTCATCTAATAAGGAGGTATAGTTCAGAAACTTGTTAATAAGCCAATTTAATTAGTCATGGACAGCAATTTAACTGATTGAACCATAAGAAAATGTGACAATTTGCCATCATTCATTATGTATTATTTCTAATACAGAATGTGGATGACATGATAGAGTTGTGACTGAAAGTAGTCCAGTATCACATGGTTTAGTAAAAAGACATGTAAGATAGTATCATAAGAAAAGATAAAGAACTGGAATTGAAGAAAGTTGAGCTCTGTCCAAGAACATATGTGGCATGCTTGTGTTGGATTAAAGATCAATTAATTAATGACCAAAAAATAGACCAAAGGACCAACAATGCGACATCAGAACGAGGGACTCTGCCGCCCCGGATAAGACTCACAATCCCAACAAACACACAAACAGGTGGTTACGTTGGTGGTCAACATTTGCAGTGATGAAATAAGATGTGAAGTCGATGTCCAACAAAGAGGATTAATCCATTGCAGTCAGCAAATACCTCTACCTGTCTCAGGAGATATCTTTTCTATGATTGTTTTTTCTTCTTCTGCAACCTTCTTTGTTGGTTCTTCAGCCTTCTTGGCAGGCTGTGGCTTGGTCACTTCAAGCATAGAAAAGAGGGAGTTGAATTGTACCACTAAAACACACTGCCTTTCTAAAAACACACACGAGTTATCGTCTGGATACCTGTCTTTGTTTCTTCTGGTGGAGTAATTTTCTTCTCCAACTTTTTGTCAGTCACTTCAGGCTTTATGGCAGCTTCTTGAACTTTTACAGCGGGCTGCGGTTTGCTCTCTTCGAGTACAAAAGTATACAGGAAATTCAACAGAAAGCTCTCCACAAACACGACTAAGGTTAAAGATCTGAGAGTCTGACACTTAAGAGTCATAGTTCATCTTGTTATTCTATGACAACATTGATTCTCGTCTGGTTTCATCAGGATAAAGTTTGAAAGTTTCAAGTTTGCTCAAGAGTGACATTCTTTTACGAATGCCTTTAGACATAGAAATACAGACAAAAACACCAAAATACATTTAAAAGAGAAGTTGGATACCTTCTTTAGGAGCAGCTGGCTTTACCAGTGCTTCTTTGACTTGTGGTGGCGCCTCTTTCTCCTTCACAGGAACTTGGGAACGAAATTACAAGACAGTCAAAACCTCATTAAGACTGATGGGGTGAGCACTAAACCACACAAAGACAAATGAGGACAAATAAAAACTAACAATGAAAAAATACAAAGTTGGAAGACGAAAGAGGAAGAAATTTCCAAGAAATTTCAACAAAGATATATCACCTCACCTGTGTCTGTGCAAAACAATCAGTGAAACATAACAGAGACATACAATTAGAAAAAAGGATGAGAGAAACCCAACAGACATGACACCAGGGTGGTTTAGACATCAGGTGATAAGAAACCATAAGAGACTGTCTCAGTCGACAGCATGACGGTTCTTCATAAGAAAGTTTGTGTCCAAACAAAATGAGTGATGTGAAATGGATGTCCTCTGGAAAGGATGATTAATCCTGAACAGGGTGATAACGAGGAGGTGCACGACAATGTTTGGTGCTCTAATCAAAAACACGTGCTCTGTGACATGTAACACTTTTCCCTCTATACCTCTGGAAGATCCTGGAGGGGAGACAAGTTCCTTCCCTTCTGGTTCGCAAGACAAAATCCTCGTTTCTACGACGGACTGAAGCCCTCGAGCTTCTCCTTCCGTTCTGCTTGTGGGTTCAACTTCCTGACAGGGGACGTATTGGACATCTGCTCTCAGAAAAGAACGCCCGTCTTCTGATTTTGATTTCCTGGTGGCAATTTCCCCGTGTTCTGTAGCATCCATTCTGTAGTCAGTAGCAGCAGACTTCTTCTTAATCATCTTCGGTTTGGTTTTATCTGTTACTGAGGGTTCTCCAGCAGCAGGCTCGTGCCAATCAATATCACTTTCACTTTGTTGGACTTGACTTTTTTCACTTTGGTCTAACCTCCGTCTGTTATCGATTGTGGATTCATCTTTCGTCAATGTAATATCCTCTGTCCCCTTTTTTCTTGACTGAATGTCTTTTACGAGATCATTAGGGTTAATGTACTGTTGTGGAGTATCTAATATAGCATCTTTTTCTTTTGCAATCAATGAACTTTCATACGCAACATCCATTACCAGTGTCCTTGAAGCCTTCCTTTGTATTTCCTCCTCTTTTGTTTCAACAATTGGAGTAACACTAACAAAAACGTGCTTCACTGTGTCTGTTTTAGGCTGAATGCCTTCATCTGGTTTCTTTGGAGGTATAGCTACCTCTGTTTTAGCGTCATCTCTGTCCAATGTTTTTTGAGTCTTTTTCTGAGAAACACCCGTCCTTTCTGCCTTTTGTTGAGTTTGTTGTTGAACTGAAGCGATTTTGTCGGTTCTGAATTGACTTGTGGCTTCTTTTACTTGAGTCATTTTATCGGCTGTCTCTTGTTTTTCTGTCAAAGTTTCCACACTTCCCTTCGCTGATTCTGAACTTTGTGATTGACTTACTAGAGAAACTTCACCGGCTTCATAAATGTCCTCTCTGCTTGATGTGATTTCTTTTACAAGCTTGTCAGGTGTAATAAATCTTTGGAGGGTGTCTGATTGAACATCTCCCTCTTTTACTATCAAATGTTTTTCAGATGCAACCTCCATCACAGGTGCAAATGAAACCGTTCTTTCGACTTGTTCCTGTTTTATTTCTGTGTCGTCAAATGGAGTCACTATACCAAATTCATCTTTCATCAAAACAGACTTGGACTGCACTTCTTGAAGGGAAGTTTTTCCACCTTTGTCCAACTTCTGTCCTTTCTCTGTCAGGGATTTTTTTGACTGAATCTCTGGAACATCTATTAAAGGAGGAACAACTGGTTTTGTTTCAGTTTGCTTTTGTCTTGGTTTTATCTCTTCAGCTAAAATAACTGTAGTGGTTTTGTCCATCACGGTAAGTTGATCTGTTACTTCTGTTCTGGATGTAACTGAGGCCTTTCTTTTATTTTTCTCCTGTCGTTCAGGTAATGTCTCGCTGATAACAGGAACCTTCTTGGTTTTATCTTGAACTCTGTCTACTTTTGCGATAGCTTGTTCAGTTTTGATGTCTTTAGTGTCCTTTAAAGACTCCACTGACTTTAGAGAAATGCCATCTGACTTACAAACCGTCTCTTTTCTTGATGCAATATCTTTGACTAGCTCATCAGGTGTGATAAACCTTTGGAGAGACTCCGATTTAACTTCTCCTTCGTTCACTATCAGATATCTTTCAGATGCAACCTCCATCACAGGTGCCACTGAAAACTTCCTCTCACTTTGTTCCTGTTTTGATTCTGTCACTTCAACTGGAGCAACACGACCATATTCATCTTTAACTACGACTGTCTTGGACTGGATCTCCTCAGGTGTCCGTTCTTTAGATGGTTTGTCTGGCAGAGCTGTAACTGAATCCTTTCTTTCAGTTTGTTCTTGACTGACTGGTTTTGTCTTTACAGTTGGAGGGACAGTTTCATCTTTAGTCGCTTCGACTGCAGTCTTGAGAGTTTTGATGAATTTCTGGGATTTGTCTTTTTCTTGAGAAATATCATGTGGCTTGTTCTCCTTTCCTTCCATCTTAGGTATAACTTCTGTCTTTGTTTCAGTTTCTTCCTGTTTAGTTTTTTTCTCTTTAAGAGGAGCGTATTTGTCTGTTTTGTCTTTCTTTGTATCTCCTTTTATCTTGGCTGACTTCTCTTCTCTCTTGGGAATCAGTACTTCCTTCTCTAGAGGAATGGTTTGAAATTTAAGGATGTCCTGCTTTTCTTTTTCTCTGTCTTTAAGAATTATTTCAGTCTCAGCATATTTTTCTGGGGCATCATACTCCACCAATGACTTGACATATGTTTCCTCCGGCTCGGCCTCTGAGGGTTGTTCCTGTCTTTTATGGGTTATCATTTCAATGGAAGCCACTTTGTCTGTTTTACTTACATCTGGAACTAAGTTGGCTCCAGTTTCTTCACCTGTAATCTCTCTCTGTTGTGGAACATCTGTTTTAACATCTTTTACTGTTATAGGTTTTTCAGCCGGCTCCTCCATCAGAGGTTCCTCTGAAGATACTATTTCAGCTTCAGCTATTTTATCTCCTGTTTTTGGTAACTTCAGTAAAGTCTTAATCTTTGTTGTTTCGTCCTGCATGGAGCTGAGTTCTGACTTAGGAATTCCCTTCTTTTCTGTTTTCTGAGTTCGAGCTGATTTTTGTTGAGTATCTTGCCCCATGAAAGTTTCTTCAGGTGCATCTACATCTTTTCTCTTAATTTGTTGTTCTGGTATTTTTGGTGTCCCATCTTCAGTGTGGGTCACTTTCACAAATTTATCCTCAACTATGATGAATTTTGATGGAATCTGTTCATCTGGAGTCTCTTCAGTTTGATCAGTGTTTTGTTGCGTCTCCTTCAGGGATATTGAGTCTTTTGGAGGAACACCATCTGACCCATCACATTCCTTCTCTTCTACTGTAAATTCAAGTTTTTCTGTCGTAACCTTAAGTTCGTTTGAAGTCGCCTCCATCGTTGGTGCAACTGAAACTTTTCTTTTAATTTGCTTCTGTTTCGATTTCGTATCTTTAAGAGGAGTAACTTTAAAAGTTGTATCTTTAACCGTGCTGACCTTCAGCTGGTCTTCATCGACTACGATTTTGTGAAGTTTCTCTGGTTCTTGAGAAGATACTAATTCAGTCTCTGTCATATCAACTTCCTCATCGAATGTTTCACCCTGTGTGACAAATTCTTTAGCTTTTGCTTGTTTTTCAGGTGTGCCAACTTTGACTGGAGTCACTTTTTTAGTTTTATCCTGAGCTGTGACAAACTTCTGTGTGATTTGTTTGTCTGCAGCCTCTTCAGTTTTGGCTAACTTGTGTATTTTCTCCTGCATGGATATTGATTCCTTCTGATCCTCTGACACATGAATTACCTCACCTGCTGATGAAAACTCAGTTTGTTTGATTTCTGCTTGTTTTGAAGGTGAAACTTTCAATCCTTGGGAAGTGTCACTGATCAAAGGTGTAACTGAAACCTTTCCTTCGGTCTGACCTCGTGTTGTTTTTGTGTCTTTCAGTGGAGTAACTTTAAAGGTTTTATCTTTACCTGTGCTGACCCTCAGCTGATCCTGTTCCACTATGATCTCTTGTGGTTTGGTAGGTTTTTGTTGTGGTTGTTGTGGAGATACAGACTCGTTCTCTGTTGTACTAATTTCAGTTGTTTTGTGCATTTCTGGCGTATCTAAACCTTTTCTTCCAACTTGTTGTTGTTGTTTTTCGGTAACAGTTTTATCCTCAACTTTGTCTGATTTACTTAATATCTGGCGTCTTTCTTTTGCTTTTTCCTCCTTTTCTTGCTCTGTCAGTGACTTCACGTAAGTTTTCTCAGCATCACGAGGAGCTTTTCTTTCAGTTTGTTCCTGTCTTGTTTTGTGTTGCTTGTCTGCAGTTGTGACCATCTCCGGCTGGACTTTGGTTTCTTTTAACCTCTGTTCTTTTTCTTTGAAACAAATTCCTTCTACTTCGACAGCTTTTACTTTACTCCCAGTGTCTTCTGCTTTAGTGGTATATTCTTCTGGGGTATAATGTTTTAGCTTTACTTGTTTTTGCTCTTGTCTTGGTTTTGTCTTTTCTTTAGGAAGAACTTGTTCATCTTTATAAACAACTGCCTTGACTTCTTCCTCACCTTCAACGACTGTCTGCTTACTCACTTTCTGAGCAACGTCTTTTAGAGTCCTGCCCTTTAATAAGTTTTCAGGTTTTTGAAGGTTATTATCAGTTATATTTTCTCTGTCTGATGATTCTGGATGTTTGATTTCCACTACAGGAGAAACTGATGTTTTTCTGGTGGGTCTCACCTCAGTTGTTCCTTCCATAGGACTGACTTTGACCAGCTTGTCTTTAAGTGTAACTACTTCAGACACAATGGATTCAGGCAGAAGCTTGCTGGTTGATTTTGGCAGTTTTAATATGTCCTCAGTTTCTGGTGTTCTGGAGGTTGTTTCAATATTTTCAGTCTTTAAGGGTTTTTTGATGTCTTTTGTCTCTATGTTCGCTGTTGGAGAATCAGATTTTTGGACAGAAAATTCTTTTTCTTGAGATTTGTGTTTGGTGGGTTCACCCTCAACTACCACACCTCTTTTCCTCTCAGCTTCACCTCCTGCCTTGATGACCTTTTCTTTAGTTTTTGGGGCGACTGTTTGGAGACCCTCTGCCCTTAAACCATCAGTAACAGATATATCACCACTTAATCCAGGCGTTTCTTCAGGTTCTTCTCTCTTACTGGAAATGTCTTCTTGCAGCAAAGATTTAATACTTTTGCCCTCGAATTCTTCTTCATCCTTAAGATATATTTTAGGTTTCTCTTCAACTTCTTCTCTTTCCACAACCTCCACTAAACTGAAATCTTTCTCGATCCTCTGAGCTCCAGCCTTTAAACGGCCGGTGGTGGCCACTTGAGGATGGAAGATAATAAGAAGTGAGAAGAGAAAGCACCATGTAGCGGTGCCAAGAGATTAGGGGGGGAAAATGACAGAACATAGACACAAACATTGGAGTTAAACTAGACAAACACAGATAATAGAAAAGGAGTAGGAACTGGCAATAAAGGAAAGTCTGGTGTCGCTGTACCTCTCTCTGGTCTTTTCCCTTTAATCTCGACTTGTGTTTCATGAGGCAAAGCTGCAGGAACGGTGGTGGGAATCATCTCCCCCTCGGCTTCTGTTTCTTTTTTGTTTAACGCAAGATGTTAATATTAAGAGGAAAAAAAAGAGGAAGGAAGATAGAATTAAATAACCACAAAGGGATAAAAAAGAACCCATTTGAAATGAAAACAAATCAAAAACAAACAGAGTAAGAAATGTGATGACCATGAGGATCACAGTGAGCATGACAATGTGGTATGAAGAGATAAATGAGGTGATGACCCAAGAATGAGGTGGTTGCCAAAGATTTTGGATAAAAAAGAACAAAGTGCAGCAAGACATGGAGTCGTATGAAAAGTTAAGGATGGAGATGATCGTGATGTTAGATTTTCTCTTTGTACCTCTGGAAGGTGTTTGTGGGGAAATCCTTTTCTTCTCCTCTGGTCTTGAAGGGACTGAAGTTTTTGCCTGAACCTCGATTAAAATGTCTTCTTTTTTCTTCTCAGTATCATCTCTCTGAGGCGGAGCGTATTTGATGTCCTCTTTTTTCTTGTGTACTGGTTCAGTTTTCTCAACAACTGACTCAAACTCAGTCTCCTGAAGCTTGATATCTGTTACTGACTCCTTTGGTTTTACTTTGGGGGTCACGTCTACTTTAGGTTTTGGTTTTTCAGCAACTTTCTTTTCCTTTGTCTCAGATATATCATCAGGTTTTGGCTTCTTGTCTTGTTTCTTTTCAGCTACCTCGTGTTTCTTTACCGACACTCTTCCTGGTGCACTAGTTTCATCTTTTTTGGAGTCGACAGTGGCTGGTGGTGTAATTTGACTTTCGTCTTTTCTGCTTGTTTCCACATCTACCTTTTTCACTTGAACTTTTGTTTGTCTGTCTTTAACTGTGACTCCTCTCTGCTCGATTCTAACTTCTGTAATTTCCTCAGTTCTAGTGTATTTTTCTTCTGGAGGAGCTGATATTATCTCATCATCGTGATCGATTGATTCCTCGTGGGTTACTTCTGTCAAAAATGTTCTTTCAAATTCCATATTTTCAGTTTGTTTTCTTGCTTCTGCTGTGATAATCACTGGAGAAGGTTTGGTTTTATCTGCATCTATTTCTTTGACCTTTTCCTCAGTTGTTCTGATCTCCTGTTCTATCACTTGTCTCCCTTTGCTCTCTGTTTTAATGGTCATCTCTCTTCCCTTTCTGACTGTTTTGACACTAGTTTCTTGTTTAGAAATGTCTTGTGTGACTGATATACTATCCCTCCTCTCATCTGTTACTTCTTCTGTTGGCGACTCGATCGTCCTGACAAAAAACTCCTCTTCAGTTTTTTCTTTTCTCGGTTTTCCCTCCACAGTTGTGACCACTCTTTCTGTGTCAGATTCCTGGAATATAACGGAAGTTTCTTGTGTTTTTGGGACGACTTTGTGTTTAATTAACCTCTTTGAGGTGTCAGTAACAGATATCTCACCTCTCAGTTCAGACTTTTTATCTCTTTGGCTTGACGTTTCTGTTGAACTTAAGACATCCACCTCTGATAACGACACTACTGTCTTGCCCAGAGGAGCCACTTCTTCCTCGTACAACACTTCAGCATGTTCTTCCACCACCTCTTCGTGTTCCCAAACCTCGTCCGTGGGCGAAACTTTCTCCGTCACGTAATAAACTTCCTGTATCTTCTGAGCACCTTTTCTGCACTCGACCTTGACAAGACTCGTAGTTACTGGGAGTTTTAAGAGGTGTTGAAGAAGAGGCGTCATGAGGCGGCGCCAAGAGGTGATGACAAAACACAAAGACAAGCATCAGTGTTAGAAAGAGACAACACAGAGATTAAGTAAAGGGCTAATGCCACCTGTTGTGTATTAGCATCAAGAGTGAAAGATGTGGTGAAAGTACTCCGTCATGTTTTCAGATGTCAGTACCTTTTTCTGGAGGAGAGACTTTTTTCTCTTGTTTCACCTCAGCGGGAAGAATCTTCTCAATCTTCTTAGTTTCTATTTCTTTTAAAGAGTGAATCAGTTTTTAATCCAAGGTTGTGTGTGAGAAGAAGATCATTTAAAATAAGAGAATGTAGACGATTAACAAATACACAGACAGAAATAACCAGCAAACATTAAATAACACAAAATACAGCAAACAGTAAGACATCAAAGAGGTTACAAACCATTTAAAAGAGTAGCGACAGTTCAGTTTGTGTTCGGTGTCAACATAACATCTGCTGCAGACTCAAAAAATGAAATATTTCTGTTTCTTCAGTGTAATTGGCCTTTTGTTTTGTTGTTGGCCAATTTGTTCTAAATGATCAAATAATCTGTGTGAGAACTGCTGTCGTCACATTACATGTTTTTATATTTACACTTGAAGGGGCTAATTTTGGATTTTTAATTGAATACAAAGTGTCTTTGCAGTAATATAAAGTTGTGAAGTTATACTCTGTTATTGATGAATGGACAGAGTTGCTACCTTAAACACAGCTTCTGGTTGTTCAGACACTTAACACTTGCTTAGTTAAAGTTTAATTAAAGTAGTTTTTCTTGTGTGTTAAAAGAACACACAAGCTTTTTCTTGATGTTTTCTTCTGTTTAAATACGTAGTATTGAAATTACAGTAAAATATTGTTCTGTAAAAAAACACATAAATCATCATTTGATGTAAAAATTGCACAACATATAACATTTTTGGCTAATCTTCGTCAATAATTAATCATCTAATTGTCGCACTGTTTAATGTTGACTGTATATTTTTGCGTTTTTGTTGAAAGCTTTGTTGAAAACTTGTGTCACTCTAACCACTGAATCACATTGCTGAATTTGGTCTCCTTCTTGTGTGTTCACAAAGTTAAATATAAGACATTTCCCTTTCATTTTTTACCAATATTTCATTTTTATGAGTTTACATTAAGATGAATGCATCATTTAGCAGATGACCAACTGGACTGTCGCGGATTATTCACATGCATGAAGAAGACACAAAGAGAGATGTAAAGACTTGAGGTCTGCGTCTGCTGTACCTTTACGAAGAGTTTCTTCTACCTCTGGTTTAGGTTTAGCTTCAGGCACCTTCTCAGGTGTTTTATCTGGAGTCTTTACAGGAACTGTTTTATCTACAGAGATCCTCTCTGTCGGTTTCTTAGACACCCTCTCAGGTTTTACTTCCTCAATCTTTACAGGAGGTTCTGCAGGTGGCTTCTTCTCAGGTATCCTCTCTTCTTCAGCCACCTTCTGAGGAACTTTCACAGGCTTCCTCTCAGGAGGAGCCTTCTCTGGCACTTTTTCCTCTGGTGTTTTTTCTGGAACTCTCTCAGGTACTTTTTCTGGCACCATCTTTGGAATGTCCTCCCTTTTTCTCTCAGGTGCCGGTACCTTCTCTGGTACCTTCTCTGGTACCTTCTCAGGGGTCTTTTCCTTCACCTCAGCTTTCCCTGGAGGCCGTCTCTCAGGGATTGCTTCAGGTATTTTAACAGGCAGCCTCTCAGGTTCGGTCTCCAACACAACTACCTCATCAAACACCTTCTGGGGCACTTTCACCTCCTCGGGTAAGAGTTTAGGTTTGGGCTTCAAAGCTTTAAGAGGGTTTAACACAAAACATTCACAAGACATGACTACAAAGACTTGAAAAATGTGCTGGCGCACAATAAGGAACATTCAACACATGGTAATGGTTTATTGCTTTTCAAGTGCCTCTTATTGTCTTGAGGTCGGTGCAGGAGAAAATATCATAGAGCTACTAAAATCATTGAAACCAATTTCTGCTACAAGTTTGTTGCTGAGAATTCAGACCAACTGCTACTAATGATGAATAATATAGTTTCAACATCACGGTAAGTCGAGTAACTTAACCCTGTTTGTTTCAAACTTAAACAGACTCAAAAGACAACAAACAAAACACAGAAGCTAACAAAGACTGGGCTTGTTACTGAAGAAAGATCCATCAGAAACATACAAGTACCTTTCTCTTTCTTCGCTGGCTCTTCTTTGGGAGGAACAACAGCAGGTTCTGGTTTCTTGGCTGCTTTTGGAGGCTCGGGTATTTTCTCCTCCACAGGAACTTTAAAGAGTACCATTCAAATATGTTAGAAGCCTTTCAGTGAATTTAAGTTGAAGAGTTGTTAGAAATGGACAAACCCCAACACTCTATCGAGTGTAAGACAACAAATAACTGACAAACATGACGTGCAGCCCCATCGTAACGCTACAGTAAGTTAGACGTTAGACAAAAGAAAAACACACCAGAAACTGAAGACAGTTTAAGATGACTAAGAGTTTAGGTTTCAGTATGAAAGTTTTCTAGCATCCAAACTAAACACAACAAAGATCATTAAGCACTCATGAAAAATCACACCAGATGAGTTAAAGTTGGATGGTGGAGTTAAGTAAGAAAATTAAGAAAAACTCCAGAGCGCCATTATGATCAGAGATATTGTATACCTTTCATAGGCGGTTCCTTTGGTGCAGGGGTTGGTTCTGGTTTTGCCTTTGGAGGTTCTGGTTTGGCCTTTGGAGGTTCTGGTTTGGCCTTTGGAGGTTCTGGTTTCGGCACTTTCACTTCAGCTTCGGCTTTCTTCACTGCCGGTTCAGGTTTGGGTATCGCCACAGGTTCTGGTTTTGGAACTGGAGCTTCTGGCTTGACGACATCAGGCTCTGGCTTCATTACAAGAGGCTCTGGTTTCTGGACTTCTGGTTTTGTTTTTTCTTGTTCTGGTTTTGGTTTTGGGGCTTCAGGTTCAGGCTTTTTAACAGCCGGTTCAGGCTTGATCTTTGCTGGCTCTGGTTTTGCAGCCTCTTCAGGAACTTAAAGTAACATTTAAAGGGCTTTAGACATGAGCAGATACATTTAAGACACACAGAAAGTCAAAGATTCGCTTCCATGCTTGAAGCTCAACACAGACTTTTTAACACGCAAGACAGAGAAACATACACACATCCAGACAAAGCAGAAAATACCTTTGGATGGTGGCGTCACTGGCTTCTGTAGCACAGCCGGTTTAGCTTGTGGCTCTGGCTCAACCTTCGCCGCAGGTTTGGCTTCCGGTTCTGCTTTGGGAGCCGGTGTGGGTTTAGGCTTTGATTCAGGTTCTGCTTTCGGTTTGGGCTTGGGTTCAGGCTCAGGCTTTGCTGCAGGTGCCACTTTTTTGGGCTCAGCTGGTAACTGAGGCTTGTGCTCATCTTCAGTTAGGTAACACAGACATTAGCTAAGGTTAGCATTAAGTAATTTATGGCAATCTAAGAGTTATCAAGAGGTGTTCGAAGAGTGAGGTGACACTAAACAGTGGAACCAAGCTGGTGAAGAGTGAAACTAGCTACAGAATTACATGGAAAATCCACAGAACACCAATTAAACAGTACAAACATTAAGATTAACATAAGAATAGAATCAATACAAGACAGACATTAAGAGGTGAGAGGCTACGTAGCGATGAGCACAAGTAAGCTTCACTGAGGGCGCTTTTTAAGATGTCAAACAACAGGAAGTAATGTACCTTTCTTTGGCACTCCTGGCTTCTCTTCGGGTGGTGAGGGAGCAGCAGCAGGCTTCTTAACCTCCTCTGGTGCTTTTAAGATACATTCAAACACATTTTAATTCATAAAATCAAAGAAAACAAGAGATGGAAAGGAACAGACTGAATCTGAACAAAAACAATGGTTGAACCACATCGTAACAGAACAGTGGACATAAGGACAGTGTCATCAGCGTAGAGGAAAGATGTTCAGTAAAGACATGTTAGAAATCAACCATCTCTACCTTTGGGAGCAGGAACTTCCTTCCTCTCTGGGACTGAAACTACAGGAACCTTTTCTTCCACTGGCTTTTTGGCCTCTGGTACTTCAAAATCAGTAAAATTAAGTGAAATTTCAGAACATAAACAAAACACGGGAGGTTATGAAGTGACAAACCACACAGATAGGATTACATTAAATATACAGGGATTTGTGTTAAAAGAGTAGAAACATGGAAAATGATGCATGAATCTAATATTAAACAGGAATATGCCAACATCAGGTGTATGTTGGTACCTTTTGGAGGTGATGGCTCCTTCACAGATGGTGTTGGCTTCTCCTCAGGCTTTTTCTCAGCTTTAGGAGCTTAAAAGACAGCGATTGTGTTAGCATCACAAGAAATATGCTGTGCATTTGCAGGTGAAGCAAAGAAGCGCAGCAGAAGATAAGACATGAAACACAACAACATTCAATCATTTAAATATATTAATAATGGATTAAGTAAGAGAGGAAATAAAACAAACAAAAAAAAACAGGACTGACGAAGTGAAACAGAACAAAACGATTAAAGATTTTAGTCGTGGAGGACGAACAAATAAGTTTGTATTGTTTTGCAGGAGAGGGCGCTGAGCTGCAGCAGGAAGGTGTTCAGGTTGGCGTTACCTTTAGATGGCATTTCCTCTCTCATTTCCACTTTCTTGGTCTCCACTATCTCCTCAATTGGAACTCTGGCAGCTAAAAGAAAAACACACAAGAACACATCCAGAATCATCATCACCGTCACAAAACATTAACTTTTCCGATGTCCCATGTTACTGCAGTAACTATTTCTCACTTTGAAAAGATGCATTACTGCTCGTAACAAATGAATGAAGTCTCAAAATATAATGTTTCATCAATCGTACAATCACGTCAAGCAAAAGAACAATTACCTTTAGCATTCTTGTGAAAATCTTTCACTGTAAACTTTGTTTAATGTTAAAGGTGCTTCATATAAGTAATGACTGCCTGTCAGATTCATACTCTGAACAAATAGGTGCTGTTAGCTAATTAGCTCAGTAAGCAGTGCAGCTAGCAGTGGTGTTGTTCACAACGCACACAGTCTCTCAGTCTATCATCAAACCTGTTATTTCTTCACATTCTGTTGATAATTTTAGTACATTTTCGAATGTTTTAACAAAACTTCTTGGATATCGCACCCTTAAAAACATAAAACTTAAAATTGTTAAGTTATATTAAGATTAAAAAACAAAAAAGCTTAAAATGTACATGGTAACCATTACACCAATTACTAGTGAATCTAATGCAGATAAGGGAAATAATACACCCATGCAGTTGGGGTAATAAATTAAAAGCACAAGCCAGTAGAATGACCAAACTGACCTCAGACTGCAGTTAAGGAAAGAGGTTATTATTGGGAATGAAAAAATGGTGAAAGACGATAACAGAAAAACACAAACACAAATCTCAAAAATGGACAAACGTTAAGAGCGAGCCATGTTAAAGAGCGGCTCAAACACACAGGTATTAACAGACGTCCTTCCTGTATGTTACTGAGATCTGATACCTTTGGCTGTGGACACCTGTTGTGTCACCGTCTCTTCTGTCCAGCTCTGATACTCGACTGAAGGTGTGACGAACACAAGAGTGACAAAAGACAACAAACGTGAGGCAAACAGTTTGTGCTCTGTGACAGAAAACTCATGACCTCATTTCCCAGTTTAACAAAGTCTCTGCCTCTCCTCATAAATAAGATATGAGGAAAAAAAACTGGATAAACTTTTGCTTTTTAAAATAAACTTCCTGATTTCATGGTCAGGCTACTAAACTGGTGTCTGGGCACAAAAGGCTCGCTGTTTAAAAGTTACTGTTAATCTTTCTTGGAAAGTCAAACGTTATGTAAAGATGTAAACGGACTACGTAGGCTGCTGTGTTGAAGTTGTTTTGTGTTTACAGTGACCTCATAACGTTTCCCTGCCAATTCTGTTAGCGTTGAAAAATAGCAAAATCATATCCCAATTTCACGGTTTGAAAGTCAATCACATTTGGTGCTTTAACAAAATCAGGAAGCAGCTTTTAGCTCTCTTACGGAATTTGAATTTGAATTTCTCAATAAAGTTCGGCTGATTTTATTTTCCAGATACAAGACGAAAGACTCTGACTGGGAAATGTTGAATCAACTGGTTGGTGAATGTGTGATGGAAGAGTTGGAAGATGGGATAAAAGTTAAGAGTGAAAAAAGAAAAACACTCACACAAACAAAGACGCACACATAAATTCAACAAACAAAGACTTTCCTGTTAAATCTCAACACAATAAAAACAACCTTAAGAAGACGTCAGTCAGACGACATGATGAGGTTACGATGAATGCAAGAGGCAGATTTGGGTAAATTCCCATTCTCCGTTGTCCATGTTTAGTTAGAGAACGGTTTCTTTTTTATTCTTACAGCCGATGATCTATGTCAAAAACTACAGATTTTGGACTAACAGGATTTTAATTTCAGGACTATTTTATCTTCTGCTTTTCCCAGATCTGCTCTGACAGTTTGATGTGGATGGAAAGATGAAGTTTGATTTTAAAAAAGAAAAGAAAAAAGAAATACAGCATGTTGTACCTCTCTGCTCCACCTCCACCTCCACCTCCACCTTCTCTTCATAGTGATAAGAGTATTCAGCAGATTCTTGAGAAAAAAAAAAAGTTTTTTGTTTCCGTTATTAACAATAAAGACAGAAGAGTTTGGATTAGTTTGTCAGTGAGCTGAGTGATCACAAAAATACATTTGAAAAAGTGGATTAATTGTGTTTTCACAATGTTAATGTTGATCTATGACAAAGATAATCTGTTTAACGCTTAACTATGAAGTTAGGGTTAATTTACTTTAGGGTAAATCTCGCTGAAGTACAGAAACACAGTAAATACCTCTATGTTCTTCTTGATACTGATAGAATTCAGCAGATTCTTTAAAAAAGACAAAAAACATTTTGGTTTCATTATTTAAATTAGTTAAGGTCAAAATGTTAATTTGATCAGTACTTTAAATTCAAGAGTTGTCAGCAATCCACTTTCAAATACGTGGATTTCAAAGTGAACTGAACCTGGTTCTGGTTCTGGTTCCAGTCTTACCTTGAATTGCCACTGAAGACGGCACTTCAGGCCTCTGAACTGAGGAGTCTGGGACATCTATAGAATACGGAATATGGTTCATTCCAAAACTTTATTTAAAAGAAGCTATAATAACAGTGTGTAAAGTTGTGTAAGATTGAAGATTATAAACTGTTCTGTGATCGAGAGAACAGTCTGACATTTTGGAAAATCCTCCCGTTTTCCAGCATTTGCCAGAGTCTTTAAAAGATATAAGACGTCGCAGAAATGGCTAACTTAAAGTCAGCCAGCTACAAACTGCACGCTGTATATGCTAACTGTTGCTATGTAGCTATGCTACCATGACATCGACTGGTTAGTCTCTATGGGACCTAACTTAGCGGTTTGTAGCTACAGCTGCTACTAGTCTCCCCAAGCAAACAATAACACCAAACACAACGAAGGACAAACAAAGCACACTGGACTTGGCTGTGCGACTAACAGTGCAGCCAACTACAACCTCAAATTGCTGTTATGATAAAGTTTATCATGCTAGCTGTTTGAAGATTCCCCTGCTTCCAGTCTCTGTGCTAAGTTAGGCTCCAGAGTTATTACTGATATCCATCTTCTAATCGGGCTCTGGTAAAGAAGGACGACACGAGGATTTCCAAAAATGTTATTGGCTACAGTTGTAAACGATCTAGAAAATAAAATACTTACCGAAAGGCACCATTGCTAATTCAATTTCTGTAAGAAGGGGAAGAGTGAACAACGAGTTAAACACTAAAAGACACAAAAGCTGAACAGAAGCATAAAAGGTTGCGCCTGACTAGGAACTGTACCTTTGCCAGACAAATAAAGCTCAGCTGTGCTCTTAGCCTCTCCTCTGGGCTCCAACCTCACAATCACTGAGTACACGCCTACACGGGATTATTAAGGAAGACGTTTAACACTCAAGTCATCAAAACATTGAGGAAAAAAAAATCTGTAGGTCTCTGTGATGGGCCTTTGGGCTCGATGGCGCTCTACACACCTTCGTCTTCGATGGTCACATTTCGTATGACCATGAAATGTCTTCGGCCCTCGCTTGTGAAGTTGTACTTATGGCTCTCTTTCAGTTCCCAGGTGTCTTTGTACCATGAAACAATAGCATTGTCGAAGGACACCTCGCACTCAAAGGTGGCTGACTGCCGCTCGTTGACTTCGACGTTGTGGATGCGTTTGGTGAAATGAATTTGTTCAGCTAAAACAGATAAAGACGTGAATGGGTAAAAGGTGTTTGGCATTACATCTGGGAATGTATGACAATACTTGAATGGTAGTTTTAATCGACACAACATCCACAAGGTTAGAAATGATGATCAGAGGAGAGTTTATGGGGCGGTTATGATGACTGGATGTTGGGGGGAGGATGGATTTGAGTCGAGACGGACGTAAGAAGACAACGAATGAGATGATGCTGGACACTTTTGCAGGATAATCCAGGAGAGGAGAGACGTGAAGAATGTTAAGACAGAGGGCGACACATCCCAGAAGAAAGAGGAAAAAAGAGGGTAAATCCAAATCTCCAACGTTAGTCTCAGAGTTTGATGGGGGGAGTCGAAAGAGGTTAGTAAACGGGCAGAACATCCACCACGTCTAGAAGGTTGCAGGATTGTTTCCAGGTACAAACCTTCTACCCAGAGGTCGGCCGAAGACTCCAGGTGCTGGTACCGGCAGGTGTATCTGCCCTGGTCTTCATGCTTCAGGTCACTGATCAGAAGCTTCTGAACCTTGTGTTTCACCTCGGACTTGTACCTGCCCTTCATCTCTAACTGCTTGCCGTTTTTATACCAATGAGCCTCTACATTAGGGATGGACAACTGACAAGACAGAGTGCACGACTGGCCTTCCTTACCCGCTGTGTCCTGCAGATGCTTCTCCACCTCCGCCTCTGAAAGACAGAATACATGAAGAAGAAAATAAAGCATCTGTCATAAAGGTCGAAGCATTCGTGTTTCTGCTTCCTGGATTCGGTATTTGTTTTTCCGACTTTGATGTGTTGAGTCAAGTCTTTTGCATTTTATCGCTCAGATAGTTTAAACAACACATTGACGGCTGTTTCTAGTATTTGAATGACAAGAAAGAGAAAAAGAAACGGATCATGTAAGTCTTGAAATATATTTCACAAATATGCATGTTACCAATGTTTACTTCTGCTGATGTTTTAGCATCATATGACCTCAATTCAGAAACTTGGGCACCAACATTTTCTCAGACTTTCTGAGTTGTTGCTCCAACTTGAAGGATGTTTGGGTTAATTTTCACGTGTTTTTTTCCAAACAAAACATTTTTCTCCTGTGAATCAATCCCATTTATCACCTGTTTTTGCTAAATCCTTAAAGTTTTTACAGAACTACAGAACAGTGGAAATGACAGATGTAATCCAGCTGTAATGAGGGTAAATAAATGACATGATGTGACATGAACTGTTGTGGAGCTGCAGGTGTACAGTCTGTACTGACCCATGACGGTGAGCTTGGCGCTGGAGATGTGCGGTCCACAGACCACCCGGTAGTTGCCCTGGTCAGACGCCTGGCACTTCTTGATCTTCAGCAGGTGGCGGTCGCCAATGATGCTGATGTCGTACTTGTCACTGGTGTCCAGTTTCTGGGTGCCCTTGTACCAGGACAGGGTGATCTCTGGGTAGTTGATCTTGATCTCGCACTCGAACACTGCCACCTTGTTGGTGAAGACTGATTGATCGGAGATGTCTTTCTCCACGGTGACAGGCTGCAGGAGCGACAAGGGAATTAACTCTCTGAAGTCCATGTTAGTGACAGAAACAGCAGTTTATATCTGTTAAAGTTCTCATGTAACGGCTAATATAGTGCTATTTGCTTCTGCATAGTTAGGTGTTCATATAAATTATCATCAGTCTGCTAAAAAGATGAATCCTCAGACAGTAAACGTGTTCTGACCTCCGTCCTCTCCATCCTCTTCTGCAGGTCTGCCACAAGTCGGGCCATATCCTCGTCAGACTCTCTGTCTCCACGTTCCAGTTCCTGTCAACAACAACCACAAGATTCAACACGACGTCTGCAGTCACAAACACACCAGAGGAGCTGACTGTGCAGAAAGTTACCGGTCTTCCACTTTCTTCAGCTTTCTCCTTCTTCAGCTGCTCGATGGCCTGCAGCAGGCCTCTGTAGTCGGTGATCCCGTACATCCGGGCGTATTTCTCATATTCTTTAGGGTCCACGTTCCTCAACAGCTCAACAATGTCGATGTCCTTCTCCTCCTTTGGACTTTTCTGCTTCGATGGTGTCCTGAGAACAAGAGTTCAGAGATTAGAAACGGTTGTGAGATAATAACTCGAAAGAAACGTCTGACGCATTCACAGAGAAACTGACTTCTTCAGCTTGGCTCGCAGGTCTCCCTCGAGCATCGCAGAGTCTTTCTTTTCCTCCACGTGCATGTCGGTGCTGCACTCGATCTCTCCGTGCTTGTTGGAGGCGACGCACCTGTACTGACCCGAGTCAGACTTGGTCACCTCTCTGATCTCCAGTTTGGACTCCTGGCCCTTCTGCTCGATGGAGATGCGGCCGCCGTGTGTGATCTGCCTCCACTTCCCCTTCATCCACTTCACGTTGGGGATGGGGTCACCGCCCACTTTGGCAATGAAGGTGGCAGTGCCCTCTGTGGATTAACAGGAGGGAGTTAGAACAAAACCTCTACGTCAGACCATCCACAACTAAGAAACCAAGGTGTCATTTTAGCTTCTGTATAATGTTTCCTAACCCTCACCAGAGCATAACCACAGTTATTGTGGAGATAATTAAATTAATAACAACAAAAGAAGAGGAAGACCCTTTTATAAAAAAAGATTTAAAAAAATAAATGAATGGGACCATCTGTTGTATCACGTCCATGCTGTGCGTCATGTTCGTGCTGTGCGTCACGTTCGTGCTGTGTCATGTTCGTGCTGTGCGTCATGTTCGTGCTGTGTCATGTTCATGCTGTGCGTCACGTTCGTGCTGTGCGTCACGTTCGTGCTGTGCGTCACGTTCTTGCTGTGCGTCACGTTCGTGCTGTGCGTCACGTTCGTGCTGTGCGTCACGTTCGTGCTGTGCGTCACGTTCGTGCTGTGCGTCACGTTCGTGCTGTGCGTCACGTTCGTGCTGTGTGACTCACTCTCAGTGGCGTGTGCAGTCTTGGGCTCCTCGATGAAGAACAGGTTGTCCAGTTTTTTGGTTGGAGCAGCAGCTGGAGCTTCAGCTGGAGCCGGAGCTGCTCCTGGTTTCTCTGCAGCACAACGACACGGTGCAACATTAGAGCCACGGTCACTTTCATTCACAAACAACAGACTCTAAAGTATATTTCATTTGTATTTTCCGATGACAGAAGTAGTTTTCAGTTGAAACATGGTCGCACCTTAGTTCAACTGAGAAAAGTCTGTAGATGTTGCAACACATTAAGCAGATCATTATGATTTGAACAAAATATCCAAGAATACTATGATAAAATAAAATAAATACTGACATCCACAAGGGAAAACAATCCTGTTTTTATTAACACCAGGGTGTAAAAATGGGGCCTACAGTTCAGCTCCTGGTCCACTAGATGGAGCTGTTTGATATCTGACGTGCAGGACGGACAAACCAGCAGCAAAACATGTACATACACAAGTACAAATACTTAGTTACTCTCCTTCAGTTCATGTCTCAGGTATCTGTACTGGAGTGTCTCTGTGACTTCTCCTCTCTACATGTGAACTTTCTCCTCCTCACAGCTTCAGAACAGCCTTGTTACTTTAGTTTGATGCATCTGAGGTGAATTATGGATTATTGTTGTTTGGTGTCATCACCATGGTGCGTTCAGGAACAGCTGGGACAAATCCTACTGATTCTACCTTTAACTTTAATAGTCTTTGAATTCTATTAATATGACGTGAGCTTCAGTTAGCTTTGACCACAAACGTCCACAAATGCGCTTTAGATGAGAGCTCAAATATAAAGATATACACTGTGAGTTGGACTACGGCCACATCGCCCAGCTGTACCGACGAGAGCTGCCAGTTTGGGCTGAGATAACATTTCATTTCCGACACGACATAACAGAACAAACATGTTCTCCTCAGCAGCTGCTTCAAAACACCAGCACAAACACACAAAACCTGAGCTGTGAAGTAGAGCGAGACGCAGCAAAGCAGTCAGAACGAGAGTCTATACAATAAAAAGCTCAAACAAACATAGCTCGTTTCTTTCGAGCGTCATCACAGCGACCACGACTTGATAATGGAGTTTATGTTCTAGATGGTTTTAAAGAATTGCGGTGGTTCTGTGAGCTCGGTTCAGTTTAATCTTTGAAGGCGTCTTAAGGAAACGACAGCATCGTATCTGCTCTGGACACAGTAACAGGCAGCCGTCACTCTGACGACGAGCCGGCTGCCATCACCTCCTTCATGATCGCCGAGTGCTTGATGAGCCGTGTGATTGGCTGTCTGCTGCAGCTCTATAATTCTTACGATGGCGGGAGGTTGTCTTCGCCGCGCGTCTGTAACCGGCGGCCTTCGACACACAGCGATGTGCTTTTAGGACACGGAGGCTGCAGTCGTGACGCCTCGGATACACAGTCACCTCCCGACTTTATCTCACACGGAGCAGACGAGCAGCGTGACACACACACACACACACACACACACACACACACACACACACACACACACACACTGATGTGTGTCAAAGGCCAAAACGAGAGGTGTCATTGTCGCACTGTGCCGTTAGCTTCACTACACTGAGCTGTCAATCAGACGGGACAGGAAATGACACCAGAGGCCTTCAGGAGAGCAGACGGATCAGATACTCTGTCACAGTAACACTGACGGACTCTGTGTCCAATTATGTTGTAAATCCATCAAAGTTTAAATCCATCGCAGTCAGTTTGATCCAGGATTTGATTTCAGACAGTGACAGTGGATCAACAACAACGTTTTGTATAATCACAATGAGGCTGGAAGAACATTGGAAATATATATAATGTAAAATATTCATATATGTATGTATTTAAAGTGTGTGTGTGTGTGTGTGTGTGTGTGTGTGTGTGTGTGTGTGTGTGTGTAGGGGTTCACAAAGGTATCACTCAGGTCAGAGATCAGGACGACTGACGATAACAAAATAAGCTAATAATTAATCAATGAATTAACATCTCACGCCTTTAATATTCAATCATTTAAAGATTCAAGCCAACGAGCTTCCAACAATTCTGCTGCGAGCAAAGGACATACAGTAAGTACTGCGGCATCATGGGAGTTGTTGTCTTTATCGTTAAAAAGCTAC
Organism: Spondyliosoma cantharus; assembly: GCA_900302685.1. Lineage (NCBI taxonomy): Eukaryota > Metazoa > Chordata > Actinopteri > Spariformes > Sparidae > Spondyliosoma > Spondyliosoma cantharus. The sequence continues at coordinate 1,879 of OMLP01015190.1, read as the reverse complement.
TAATGCAGATTAAACATCTGAAGAGAATCGGACACGTGAGGAAATAAGAACCCGACCAAAACATCTGTTGGCCGATATCAACCAATCACAGACATGTTGGTATCAGCAGCTGTTGTATTTTTGGACACATTAGTGATGAAGCGAGTACACTTCTTAAAATAAGATAATATAAATAACAGTAGTAATGGATGCATTAATAGTCACTCACTGGTGCATCTTTAATGGAGCTTTGGTTTAACTCCACCTGCGAGTCTATTAGTCGTATCTCTGGCTAAAAGCTCTCATAAATAACAGCATCTCAGACGGAAGAGTTCAATATTCATTTCATTCTAATCCAGTAACAGTCGTCTAAGAAACGCACTCGCGGCGCAGACAGAAAGCAGCAGAGAGCCGTCTTGAATGTGACGCACTACAAAGCTTCGTCCTCACACCACCCGGCAGAACACACGCCAATTATCTCCAGACGTTTCAGAGGAAGAGTCTCCAACAACACAAAGAGCAAGAAATCAACTAACAGCATCTTTCAATCATCAATATTTGAGTGTTTCCTCAAAGTCTGCACAGCTTCTCTCTACATTGACTTTCACTGTTATTTTACAGGAACTTTGAAGCGCTGGAGTCTTTTTTTGTTTCAGCAGTTTCCTCCTCTTGATTCTTAAGCTTCATTTAGTCTGTCTTCAGTCTCCTGTATCAAACTTTATATAAATATAGTTTAATAAGTCTCAGAGGACGTTCAGCTGAGAGTTAATATTCCACCCTCGCTCTCTTTTTCGTCTCACATCAGTGTTTCTATCTCAGTTCAGGTCTCGTCCGTCGTTCTGCCGCATCATTTCGATCCTTCCTTCTCGTTGGTCGTCTGTTTCTCTGCTCCACTGCGTCTCTCGCCATCTGTCTCCTGCTCCACTGATTCCAGAGAGATTAGAGGATCACATTTTACTCGTTTGGCTGACTTTACTGTAAAAACAAAAAAAAAAGCCGCCCTGCTTCAGTTCTCAGCACGATGCAGGATTTTTGGAAACATGAACACAATCCGATCAGGCTCGAACACGAGTACATTATTTAAATCACTGTTATATTACATGTCTGTAAGTCAACAAGGCTTCGCTGCAGCAAAGGAGTTATTTCCTCTGCGTGTGCAACAGGACGAGGCGGCGCAGCGACGATCTGTTCGCTGCCTTTTCTACAATATCTCACACGAGGGCTCTTCTAACTTCTCTGGAAATCGATCACAGCGCGCCATATTGAAGGACATCTAAAATCCTGAAATGCTCCTCGAGGAGCGAGGAAGCATAGACACACCTGTCTGACACACAGCTGGAACACACAAACTAGGATTCACTGTGAGAAGACATGTGGAGAGCAAAGACGACGCGACAGTGGAGCTGCTGTGGTATCAGAGAAATGTCTTGTACTCTTTAAACTGGTATTTTATCAAAGCTTTATCCAGAAGACATTTTTCCTGTAGATCTCTGTTGATGACGTCTGTGTGTTCGCTCCATCTGTCGCCGCTCAATAATTCCTTTTCTGCATATTCACAAACAACACATCTTTCTCCAGAGACACGACGATGAAACGCTGATGTGCGTCTGAGTCCAACGTGAAGCTGAAACACGCGACTGCTGCATGAATTCATAATGACAATAAAAGCAACGCGCACGGTGTTTTTATATTAAAATGTCAAACAACAGCACGCTCGGGGACGTTGAACCTCTTGATTTTGATCTCGACATCATATATACGAGTCCAGACTGAACCTCTGAGCTCTGCAGTGTGTGTGTGTGTGTGTGTGTGTGTGTGTGTGTGTGTGTGTGTGTGTGTGTGTGTGTGTGTGTGTGTTTCCCTGTCATAAACCATCTCACTGGGACTCATGTTTAATTAT